>JBBMJZ010111704.1:0-22185 GCA_037833815.1 Zingiber zerumbet | reverse complement strand
AAAAGGATACATGCGTCATTTTTTTAGGTACACGGTGTAATTTTGTGAGTTAAAAAAGGGTACATGCATCATTTTTTTTAGGTATATGGTATAATTTTGCAAATGAAAAAGGAGTACATGCGTAATTTTTTTTTTCCATCCGCTGTTTTTCGTCCGATTTTGAGATGATCAATTTTTGCTTCAAAATCATCCGTTGATGGATTGTGTTTCTTTTCCATCTGAAAATTTTAATGAAGTAAACGATAGAAACTTTTCCGCTGCGAAAATTTTTGCCACGTTGAATAAAAAGCTATTATCCATACATCCACGATTTCATCCTTAACACATTTGTGGAAATTTTCGTTCTAAATAAAGTACGCAACTATGAGATATTGAATTTCGAAGCTATCTACACGATTCTTGATTTATCTTGACAACTGATTACATATAAATAAAAATTTGATAAAATCAAATTATTCGAACGGATCGAATTTAACTATTCAGTTAATTAATTCAATTTTTATTTTTTTTAAAAAAAAATATTTGATTTATTTTTTGATTAATTCATTTTGATTTCTATTTTAAAGTTTATAATTCAGTTAAATCACATAAATCGGATAAAAATATTAATTTAATTATTTTTATTTAAAAATATAATTAAATATTATTAATTAAATAAAGTCATATTTTCTTAATTAAAACAGAATAAAATTTTAAAATTATAATTAATTCAGTACAAAATCAAATTAATTGATATTTTATGTGAGTTTAATTTTCATAGAAAAATTCATCACTGTTGAATCAAAGAAAATTTAATTTATTTAATTTTTGATCAATTTAATTCTGTCAGTCAGAATTTTACCGAATACTCGATCTCACAGTGGATGAAAAAATTCTATGAAACTACACAAATTACCTCAAATTTAGTATTACCTGATTTTAGTTTTTTTAATAAGGAGCATGGGCATTGATTAGATAAAATTAGTTTAAAACTTTTACTAAAATCAATCAGAGGTAATTGTGTTCTTGTCAGGCTAATTCAATGCAATTGTTTCTCTTTCTAAGTTATTGTCAGTAGTTTTTTATGTTGTTCCTGTTGGGATCAATTGGGTTGAGAGTGAGTTTGTAGTCTCATCACGCTGGGTAGCTCTGAGTGTTGACAATGGCTCCGTCTGGGGTTGAAAAAGAGCTTGGTCAAGGCAAGAATTGAACTCTTAAAACCCCTTAAGATGAAACTATCCCATCTAAGCGCTTAGGGTTGATTCACCCTTCATAGCTACATATGATTCATACGTAAATGGCAACATATATAAGCTGACAAATTGAGAGGAAAGATTCATTTACACTTCTCAGCAATAGAGTTTTAATATAGTCCCTACGAAAATGCCCGCTAGAGGATGATAAATTTACTATAATAAAATAGATCAATTTTCAATGCATACTCTCAGAAAAAACTCCTTCCACCCTTTAATCACTTACCTCCCTTTATATAATCCAGAACTAGACTCTATTTAAATCACTTGCCGATCAATTATAAATTAACATTCACCTCCCTTTATATGACCCAAAAAACATAATCACTTTTTATTACAATATAATTCTAATGTAAACATACAATTAATGTTGTGCTTTATCCTACTTTTTACAAAAACTATTTTTAGAATTCGAACACGTGACCTTTTAGTCACAAAACAACTTTACCATTACACCAAGGCTTTCCTTCAATTTGAGAGATGAACTATCGCTAAAAATAAACAAAAACCCTTGAAACACCACAAGGAACAACCCATAAAGAGCTCAGAATTCATGAGGCATAATGTTATTAATTTGAAAATTTGAAAGATGAATACCATAAGGGCTTGTAGGACCATTTTAAAGCCCCAGACTATGTTGCAGTAATAAGAACATTCAGTTATCTCCCAGACAAGGTTAGATTCCCAACTATGACATATTTATAAAAAAAAATCTCCAAATGGGACTAGCTTCTGTCACCCAACTCGATGTTATCTGGTTAATTATAATTATATATTATAGGTCCATTTTAAATCTCAACCCAAGCAAAATTAGAAATGAACTAATAGAACAATTTTATAGCTAGAACGGATTAGATGCAACTTGAGATAAATCTCCTAACTGAAAACAAGACACCAATTTAAAAAAACTGCCTTAATGATTTTATTCTCTTAAAGAAAAGAACCTACCAAAAACAATAATGCCTTAATCCACATTAAAATTTCACGAGTAAAACTCAAATACTAACAGAAATTATGTACAATGTTACTCTAAAGACAACACTGTCAAGGACTAGGAGTCTACCTTGGTACTAGTGAAACTTCCATATGATAGTCTGCAGCACCAAACATCTAATTAAAATGTTGCGTGCGAAGTAGAAAATGTTTGCCTATGCTGTTTGTGCCACTTCGTGAGTAGTCTTGCAGCACAAACTAGTTTCACTTAAATAATATCTATGAATCGTGTGCGCTGTGTCCATAACAATTATCAGAATTTTCTTTTCAAGTAAAGAAATGAAACAATTGGATTATGCAATGAAACAAAGTAAAACAAGGTGGCCAAAGATTAATCAGTTCCTGTTACATTGAAATAGGTAGATGGACAGGTAAAAAGAATTGCCAAAGGAACTTTATAATACCAACACGATCGTTCTCTTGAAATCAGTAGACTAGTTAAAAAGTGTGAGAGAAAGGCATACCTTGACTGTCATGGACATGGAGAAAATACCAAACAAACTTTACAAAGTCTACTCTTGAATCAATCTGGTTAATATACAACTGACTCTTTCTCTGTCTTCGCAAGTAAATCAGCCAACATCATCACCTAAAGGACTAAATTTACGATTGATAAACTATTCATGAAGGTGATTAGAAAAAAGGACCACCTGAAATTTGAAATGTAATTACTATGATGGGGTTAATTATGCAGGTATATTTGCTCTAGAAAGTAGGAGGTTGGAGCTGCTTTAACCGCTGAACAACTTGCTTCATTGTTGGCCTTGTCGAAAGTGAATCAACTGTACACATGATGGCTAGATGCAATGTTTCCACCAAATCATCGTGAGGCCCAATTTCCCAGAGTTCTTCCATAAAGAACTCACGAGCCCGTCCCTCACGGAGAAGCATGCAAGCCCAAGCAACAATATTAAAGCCATTCCCATATGGAGAAAATGAAGGATCCAAGGCTTTCTTGTCTGATATCAATTCCATCAGCACCACACCATAGCTGTATACGTCAGCCTTATCAGAAACACGGCAAGTCATTGCATACTCTGGAGCAACATAACCAAATGTTCCAGCCACACCAGTAGTTGCATGTGTCTCTGAGTTCCCCAGAAGCCTTGCCAAACCAAAATCAGAAAGATAAGCTTTGCATTCATTGTCTAACAAAATGTTGCTTGGTTTAACATCTCTGTGGAGAATGCGAGGTACACAATGATCATGCAGGTAAGCAAGTGCACATGCAATGTCCAGAGCAATTTTGTGAAGTACTCTCCAATCAACAGCTCTTTTGTGCCTCCCTTGTATAAACCTCTCAAGATTTCCGCCTGATAAGTAGTTGTAAATGAGAAACATTTCTTCCTCACTGAGATGGTACCCTATTAAAGTCACAAGATTTGGGTGCCGCAGTCTCCCAAGTGTCTTGATCTCAGCATGGAACTGTTGTAATCCTTGAAATCTTCCTATGGAAAGCCTTTTTATAGCCACCAACACTCCAGGTGAAATCTCTGCTTTGTAAGTTGCACCAAAGCCTCCATGTCCTATACAATTGCTTGCATTAAAGTTGCCAGTAGCTCGCACAACTGTCTCAAATGTAATTGGAACACCAATGTCTGTGAAAAGAGTGACTTCTCTACTTCTTGAAGATCGAGCAGCAAATCTCGGGGCACATTTTCTTGTGTATATGTAGACGACAATCAAAGTTAAAAGGACAGAAACAATGGCTGCAGTTGATGCTATTGAGGCAATCTCAATGTTACTAAAAGCAGTCTTGTAATTATTGTTTGATGGACTTGCAGATGAAGAATCAGTAGAATCTTGTGCACTGCGCCCCTGCCATCCAGATGGTGTAATAGAGAGAGACTTTACAGGACAATACTTGATCAAAGGGTTTCCTAGAACACTGTCACAAGTCAATACACTGGCATTGTTTGGTAATGATCCAGACAAATTGTTGAATGACACATTCACCATTGACAGAGATGGCATGGTAGCCAAACCAATCGGAATTTTTCCAGAAAGATTGTTATTATCAAGAAGAAGAATGCTAAGATTCTTCAGGCTTAAAATGCTTCTTGGAATTTCCCCATACAGGCAATTAGAAGAAAGATCTAAAACCTCGAGATCATGCAACTGAGCAAAACCAGCTGGGATGCTCCCTGTAAGATTGTTCTTTTGCAGTGAGAGATACTGCAAATGCTCCAAATTCTCAAACGTTGGGGGAATCTCACCGTGGAAAAGGTTTCTGCTGAAATCTAAACGAACAACATTAGTCAACAGCCCAATATCTTGAGGAATCACACCAGTGATCTGATTACCAGAAACATTAAGAACCACAAGTGAAAGGAATGTAGAACCAATTTCTGAAGGGAGTTGTCCAGAAATCCAGTTATTACTCAGATCTATGACTGCTCCTTTCAATTCATTGCATTTATGAAATACCACATCATCCAGCGGCCCAGAGAGATTATTATCATTCATTAAGAAAGCATAGACTGCCTGGCTTAATCTGTCAGTCAAAAGTGGTAAAGATGGCAAACCGCCAGTAAACTTATTCTGGCAAAGATTATGAAAAACTGTAATATCATGACCAATCGCCAATGAGATTCTAAACTTTGTTCTATAAAAAAAGAATGAAGAATAGCCAGAAGCTAGGCCATCCAGCGGCAAGTGAGAAACAGGACAAGATTTCAAATTAAAGATTGGAATGGAACCAGAAAGAAAATTCCCACTTATGTCAAAAATATCCATACAAGGCACGGGAAGATCCCGATAAATCAAACCAGTCAGCTTGTTTGAGCTCAGATTAAGAAACTTAAGATTGTGGCATTGGCCAAAAGCTTTTGGGATTCCCCCAGAGAAAATATTTTCTCCCAAATTAACCATTTCCAAGCTCTTGCAAGCACCCCAACTGCTGGGTATCTCTCCCTCGAGCATTGCCTTTGGTGCCCACAGCACTCTAAGTTTTGGCAGCATTGTAATGTTTTCAGCGAGCTTACCTTGGAAATAATTGAACTCCTCATTGTCAGCATAGCTCAAAATTTCAGACAAGATTGTTGGATTGTAAGGGTTAGAAAGCACAAGAACAGATAATTCCAGGCATCCTCCGAGATCAATAGGCACAGGCCCACTAAGAGAGTTCCTTGAAACGTCCAAAACTTGAAGCTTTCTCAATCGACCAAACTCTAGAGGGATGACATCATCCAAAAGATTGGCTGATAAAATGAGCGACTGAAGCTCACCACAATTTCCCAAGCTACGAGGAATGCTACCAACCAGAAGATTGCCGGAAAGGTCCAAATGCTGCAGATTACGACAACCACTCCCGAGTTCAACTGGGATCGTACCACCAAGCTGATTAAACGACAGATAAAGCTCTCTGAGGCCAACAAAACTGGTGAGAAAACCAGGGATGGTGCCATTGAGTTGGTTGCCAGAGAGATCTACTGTTTCCAAATCAGCATTACTAGAAAGAGAAACAGGAATCTCACCACCGATCAAATTCGAAGCCAGGTTTAGCACCCTCAAAGCAGGTGGGAACTTCGACGGCAGGAAGCCGGAGAACGAGTTAGCTTCGAGATCGACCACTTCGAGCTTCTCCAACTCCCAGATCGCGCCAGGGATCACCCCGCCGAAGGCATGGAACGGCAAGTAAAGCACTTTAAGCTCTGCAAGTAAGCCCACAGCAGGGCTCAGCATTCCACCGAGCCGCCGCGCAGGATCCGGGCAGCGCTTCCAGAACGGTCCTGAACGGGAACAGGAGGAAAATCCCGCGCCGCCTCCACCTTGGCTTGAGATGTTGAGCGCCACTACTCTGGATCTTTCGTCGCAGGAGACGCCAGGCCACTCGCAGTGGCCAGAACCGCTAGATTCAGACCAGAGAGCGAGAACCCCGGCAGGGTCGGAGGTAACGGAAGCCTTAAACTGGAGCAGCGCTTCTATTTCAACCGAACTGGCAAAGGTTCCCAGTGGGAAGAGGAGAAGAAGGAACCAGAATAGAGAGGAAAGACACACCCAGCGGCGGAGCAAAGCCGGCGGCCGGCGCATCGTTTGCGGAATCGGAGATCTCGTCGCACGAGAAGGATATTAAAAAAAAACCCAAACCCTAGTTTTTTCACACTCTCGAGCGAAGCAGAGAGAGAGAGGGGGAGTGATGAAGAAGAGGACGAGGACCAAATTGTAATTTGGTGAAATTCCAAGGACATAGGCCGAAGAGTCATTTCCTCGTCGCCACTCGCCACTCGCCACTGCCAACCTTTTTATCCTTTTCCATTTTTTGGTGACATATACTCATTGATCGTTACCCACGAGTACTCCCAATAAACAAGAGATTTTATTGGCCCCCGTAAGCAACTACTGTGGGTCGCGCTCTGGGGAAACGTCAACAAGTAACAATTCAGGACGGTTGCTTTCTTGCTTGTGCTCTAATCTCTATCTCTACCCTTCACCATCACCATTTTAAAAAGGAGTGTTCATACGTCCATACCCACGTTCTGAACCACAGTGCGCATATGTGGATCCCACTGTACGGAGCATTTTGGCGTGTGAGTGTGGCATCCGGGTAATATTCACGATTCTGGCACAATTCGGCGGAGGCGCAATAATAGTGGTCAACTCTCACGTCATTCAGTCAACCACAAGGATTAGGGGCTGATGACACGTGGCCGACAACATCGGCGCCACGGAGGCGTGAGCATTTTCTTTTAGATTTCTAAGCATTTTTTTGTATTGGTTGATAAATAGAAGATATTCTTACATTCATTTTCTGATACCTATTAAATCTATTTTAATAAATGTTTTTAATTTTTTTATAATTAAAATATAAAAGGTCATAGTGACTGATGTATAAGAAAGATATCGTATTTGATGTACTTGCGACTAAATCATCCGAAATATTTTTTTAAAATAATTTAAAAAAAAAATAGAAGGAAGCCGTCGTTTTTCATTGACTAGGGACCGATTTATTCTCTATGTTTTGACCACGTGTAGAAGGGCGTTTTAGTAAATTGGAACGAGTCCTGCCCTCATCGCCCGACGCGAAAATATTATTATTTATTTAATTATCGGAAAAACGAGAGGAGACTTTTCGCCTTTTTCGTTCTATTTCCGTTCCAAATTTTCACAGATTTCGATTCCGATCGGCCTCCAATCGCCCCCTCGAACGCCATAATTGACGCCCTATTCGATCTCCCCTTGTTCCTCTCCTCCGATTGGTACTGATTTCGTCCCTTGTTCGAATCACGCGATAATTTCTAGGGTTTGCGTTTCCGTTGGCCGATCGGGTCTCGATTTCTCCTCGATCTTCGAATCGGTTTCGTCATTAGGTTGTATGATTAGGTTTCTATGTTTCCCCTAACTTGATTTTGCAGGATAAATTTGTTGGTCGGTAAGATCTGAATCTAGGGTTATCCTTTCTAGGGTTTGGGTTTCTGTCGTTAATCTGCTCTCGAATTCTTCTCGATCTTCTAATCGGTTTCGTCAATAGGTTGTTTGGATAGGTCCCTACCTTTGCCCCATATTGATTTTTCATAAAACGCTTGTTGAATTGTGAGATCTAAATCTTGGTTTAGAGTTTGCTTCGGGTAGCGAACCGGAGTGGTTATATCTTGACTCGTCTCCTAGAATTTTATGTAAATTTATTTCCTTTTGGATTTTCAAGGTCTCCCCTTTCGTAATTCAATCTTATTCTTACGATTCAGGATCTCGGCCAGGTCTCTTCATTCAGGAATAGGAACTTCTTCATTTGACTTATTACTTTGGTCAAATCTCATCCCCCTCAGCTTGCTTATCTGTTGAGACATATCCTCATTTTATCAGAATTGTTTTATCATTCTAATTGTGGTAGTATATTCCACTTAAAGCGTGAAGCGCACGAGCTCGTTTGCTGGATTTCTCATTAATGGTTAGTATTACAGCAAATGCTCCTGTCTTCATCTATGATTTCAATTATGTACTTGGAAAATGAAATATACTAGCTTTATACTGATGTCCATGGCTTCATGTTAGTTAAACTAGGACATCTCGATTATGCATTACCTTTTTATTTGCGCTTTCATTCCTAGTCATGGATTTCATTGGTCACTTGATGTTGTGACTGTGCAGTCCTCAAATATAAGACATGATGTGCCGCGATTGCTGGACTTGAAAATTTGATACAATAAGTTAAGCCTCATGTAATGGTTAGAGAACCTACTCCTTTATGTTGAGATGATTGACATTTAGGGATTTCTATCATTATTTAAGTGTAATTTGCCTCGAGTTGCATTGAACTTCTGATCGTCAAACATCTGCTACTGATTGAGGATCTAATGTGTTGAAGCTTTATAATTTATTTTCTTAACCAAAAACCTCCATGTCAGTGTGGGTTTCCCTAATGGAGTTAAATTTTTGGTTTCAAGTTTTTCCCACAAATAAAACCTTTGTCGTACTCGGTATTTTCACAAAAAAAAAGGCCCAAATCGTTACATCCTTATGCCTGATTTGTATCAGTAATTTCAAGATCATAATTGTCTAATTCACATTCAAAATTAAAAAATGTTTCCAGGGGAAACTTTGGAAGTGTATACTGGGTCTGGATGATCCAACATAGTAACATTACAAAAGATTAGTAATTATACTGGTATTCTATTTTGGTAGTTCTTGGACATTCAGTTCATGAAAGATATAGAAAACTTCTGTGTGACACACAAAGTTCCTAAATGATCACTGTGTTTTGAGGAGTCTGTTGCTTAATGCTGAATATTCTAAGTTGAAAATTTCTGTTTGTGTTGATTTGGGATGTAGCTGGAATACTGTAAAAGTTGCTATGGACATTAAACTTCTTGTCCCTAACTATACCAATGTCTCTTTTTATTTAAAAACTGCATGAGTATAGTATTTGACTTGCTGCCAGTAGTGTTGGTTACACACAGACCCAATTACTTGATATTAGAGTTCACTCTTTTCCTTTGACATGAAATGTTTCTTTACTTTTCAATGTGATATCATGTTTTCTTTACCTAAATTTATTGGTTATTATATCTTGGATGTTGTGGATGTTCAAATTTTGAAACAGTTGAATCCTGAGCCTGTCAATTACAAAATTGCTGCTTTTTCTTTAGACAAGTCTGCGGTTTATCTTGCTGATAATATACTTAGTTTCACACTTAGAGTCAATCGTGGGACATAAAATCCACTCTTTTCTTAGGAAAATACTGATATTTTCTTTGTGTACATTCATCTATTTGGCTTTTATGGTCGTACATAAATGTTAAGAATATTTTTTTTTATCTATTTTGTGGTCTATTTATAGTTCTTTTGCTTGTAAGTTCTGCAGGATAAAATGGTTTTTGTTCATGATGATAATTGTTTTCCCAAGGAATTTGCTTGTCTACGTGAAAGACATCTTGCTTGTGATGATCAAATTACACCATATTCTGAAGATTATGTGTATGGATTTGCGTCTGCTGAGGGGCTAGCATCAGGTAATTTGAGCCGGTACTTAATCCGCAAATTCTGGGACTTATTAGTGAAAATAACACTTAACTTTTCTTATGCCTTGTACATAATTAGAATGATTTCCATATCTATTACAAATATTTTAAAAATATGACTGTTGATCATCTATACAATAATCATCAATGTGGATCTCAGTAGCAACCCTTGCTTGCTGTGGGTGACAGGCAATACCAGTGAAGTTGCTTTATCGGATAAGGACAAAAAGCGTCCTTCAGATAGTGAGTCTTGTTTACAAGCAAGCAAGCGTCTAAAACAAGTCGATCAGCATTTGCAATCGAGTTCTTTTGAAGAAATTTGCACCAGTGCCGCCCAGTTATCTCCAGGTACTTGGTTGTTCTATGTAAAGTATGATTCAAAGAGAACGTATGATTATAAAACATCTTCTTTTAGGTGTTTTTGACGATTCAAAGGATCATCAGCTGCTGATTGTTGATTCGGAGCAATTTCCTACTGAATTAAAGAGCCATTGCTTTGCTCAAGAGTTGTCTGTCAGGCTACCTTTCTGTCTGGGTTCTTCTGGATATGGCTGTCGAGCATCTGACTTTGATCGCTCTGAAGAGATAATTTCACCTCTTTATTATGGATTCAGTCGGAAGCGTGTTGCTATTGGTGGCAATCATCAGGCTGATATTCCAGCGTGGCGGCCTTGTGAATTGAAGAATCGATCGAGGGATTCTGAATGTGCTTCTCATTGGAACTCAATCACGACTTCTTCATACCATAATTTTGAAACCGACAGCAACAAATGGCTTGGGACACGGGTAATGCCTATGCCAGAATCTTCTCTGCTTGCCTTAGACGACGCAGCCTTGCATCACAAGGTCGATTGTAGTTGTACAGATGATGGTTCGATCAGATGTGTGAGGCAGCATGTTACAAGATCAAGAGAAATGATCAAACAAGACATAGGTCTGGAAAGATTTGAACAGTTGGGTTTTGGCAATATGGGTGAGGTGGTGGCTCAAAGTTGGACCGAAGAGGAGGAACAACTTTTCGCCAAAATTGTGTCTTTGAATCCTGCCTCACTGGGCAACAACTTTTGGAATAAAATGCCTCTATTTTTTCCTGATAAAAGTAGCAAAGAGGTAGTGAGCTACTACTTCAATGTATTCATGCTCAGAAGGCGAGCTGTCCAGAATAGGTTGGACCCACTGCACGTTGACAGTGATAACGAAGAATTGCAAGAAAACGACGACGGTGAATTTGTATCAGAAGAAGATTCTGTGGAGTCACCTGTTTCAGCTGAAGAAGATGATGTTGCCGATGATGAAGACCTTGATGAAATGGAAACAATCGAGGAAGTTGACTGCGTAGAGAATCACCGCTTTTACAAGCATACATATGATGAGAAATATTCCCGTGGTGATGCAGAAGGATACATCGATACAGAAGAATCGACTTTTGCATCTGGTGCCCAACTTGCCGGGAGCAAGTTGCCCCCATCTGCGGATTGCGATATCCAGGATGAATCTTGCACATCGTTTGAAGGCCCACACAACGGGATTGGTTTCGAGGACCCTATTGGTAGTTTTCCATTAGAGGACATGAACTTGGTTTACAAAGACGACCAGACCGATGGGTTTTTGAATGGTCATGGCGACCTTCAAGCTTGGGACAAGAGCTATAGCAGTGGTGGATCAGAGAAAGACGAGTTCTTATCGACAGTTCATGTGATTGAGGAGGTATTTGGCAAAGAGGACATGTGAGAAATGAGAATTAGAACCCGTCTCTCATGGTTCGAGCGAGTAACAATTGAATTCCTCTTCGTCGCAATGTAGTCATCATTGCAGTTGAGTTGAATATTTAGCGATTGAAAGGTTGTAAATGAACTTAATGTTTGTGAATAACTTTTATGTTATTTGTCGAAGTTGGATAGAGTAGAAATAAAAATTAAACAAATTTATTTGTAAAATAAAATAGTTTGAATAATATAATAATTTAGGCCGTATATAAATTGAACTCTTTTTCACATCTAAACCTTTTTAAAAATATCAGATCTGAAATTTTACTTTCAAAGGGTAATAAATTCCCTAATAGAAAAATGTCACTTTCAATTAGAAGTGATGAACCATTGATTGGAGACTAGTTTGTTTGAGTTCTATGCTTTCTGTTTCTTGCAATGTAGCATTGTTAAAGTTTTTTTTGTGTATATTTTCTTTGTAATTTTTCATATCATGACATTAAAGTACAGCTCTTAAGCATTTAAGGATTCAAGCAATTGCTCTTCTAGCATTCTTCTCGACTTATTGTTCAAAGATTAGTTTTTGGAAGAACAGCTCAAGGTATTAGAGCTTATTTTCAATCATCAGACAGAAAACTTGAAGCTTGAATTTGATCTGGGCGAAACATCCAAAGATGTTCAAAAGGATAGAGCAACAATCAAACTAAAGATGTTCAAAGATATTATTTTTACAGCCCACTCGAGTGAAATACAAGCACCATTCATCACATCAAACAAGAACTATAACCTTATTCAAGACCGACAACTATCACAGAAATCAAGACCTTAACAGCATACACATATGTTATTACCCAATTCCCAGAAGCGGATTTCAGACGACGATAAGGAAAATCTCATCAACAGATAGGAGAAGAGAACACTGCTACCTCAGATCTTGTCGATATCTTCATCCTCGAACTCGATGTAGTCATCGGCACCGCCCTCGTCCTCCTCGTCGAGCCCTCCGATGCCCTCGTTGAGGCGGATGTTCTCAGGGAGTTCACCGTAGGCCTTAAGGAGACGGGCCTCGTCAGGCATATACTTGAAGATGACGTCCGCCTTGTCGTCCTGGTAGTCTCGGAGGCCGACGAGGATGATGTCCCCGGCGGCGATCCAGACCTTCTTGTGCATCTTGCCGCGGATGTGGCAGAGGCGCTTCGATCCGTCGATGCACGTCGCCTCGCAGCGGCCGTTTCCGAGCATCCGGAGGACCTGGGCGTACTCCTGGCCGTCCTCCTTGAAGACCAGCTCGCGCTTCTCGTCGTCGGCTTCGTTCTTTCCCCTCTTCCGGTTCTTCCCTCCCTTTCCCTTGTTCTTCGGCATACTTGGATCAAAAACCTACAGCAACGGGAGAGAAGCGGCGACGCTGGGTTGGAAGAGGCTAGGTTTTTTTGGGCTTTGGCGTGCACGTGTTTTGCACGTGAGAGAGGGTTTTATACTACCTGTGTGGTCCAGGGAGGGACCAGGAATTCCCGGTCTAGAAGATCCGGCCCCGATCGTGAGGTCATCACATTCACGATATCTGGACGCAGATAGCATGGAAATCTCCACTCTTGACGCCATGTTCTCTTTCCCCGAGGGTTTCGTTCGGCCTCTACTTATCTTGTCATCCCCTTTCTCGCCCTTGGAGTTTCTTTCTTCTTCCGTTCCTATCTCGGTGAGTTTTTATTCGGGAAAGCTAGGATCTTTCGCTGCGCTTGTGGACAATGTTGGTATCTTTTGGAGTGCAGGATCGCGGAGAGCGGGGGAAAAGTGAGTAATCATGGAGATGGAATGGAAATGGTTGGGGCCTGTGGCGATGCTCGGATTCTTTCGCCTCTGCCTTCCTGGTTTTGTTAGCGATGGTGTCGTCGGATCGCAGCCTTGGTATTGAGGTGTTAAGGGATTTAAAGATTGCTCAGGAAGAGGATGCTGAATCGAACTATGTTCCAAAGATGTTTCATTTTCTATGGCAGACTGATAAAAATTCTTACAATCCTGTTTGGCCGGCAAACCTTTTCTATCATCTTTCTCCGCACAAGATAGATCAACTTTTGTGATTGATGAAAGTTTGTTCTTACGGTAGCCTATGAAATTTGAGTGGGAAATTGTGGTGGGTTCCATGATTGGGTTCTTTGGAGCAGCGTTTGGTAGTGTCGGGGGCGTTGCTGGGGGTGGAATTTTTGTGCCCATGCTCACTCTGATCATAGGTTTTGATCCCAAGTCCGCTACTGCAATATCAAAGTGTAAGGAATTTTGCCCTCAAATCAATGTCTTCTTATTTTTCCATGCATTTTTTTTGTTCCATTGCTAATCAATGTGTTCTTTTGGCATGTGTTTTCTATGTCATTGAGGTTAAATTTTTGTATGGTCATGTAACTAGATGAGCTTTTTGAAATCTTAATGTTCATGGGCAGGCATGATTATGGGTGCAGCTGGTGCTACTGTTTACTACAACCTTAAGTTGAGGCATCCATCTTTAGATATGCCCGTCATTGACTATGGCCTAGCTTTGCTCGTTCAACCCATGCTTATGCTAGGAATCAGTATCGGCATCATTTTTAATGTTAACTTCCCTGATTGGCTGGTCACTCTCCTCCTAAATGTCCTATTTCTTGGTAAATTAACATTCAATGTGGGTGATAATACTCTTCGGTTATAGATGAAAGAATATTTTCTGATGTTCTTTAGCTGGAACAATTTACGGACCTCAACCAAGGCTTTCATGAAAGGTGTTGACACATGGAAAAGGGAGACAATACTTAAAAGTGGTAAAAGCCTTTTAATTCTCAATCAATATTGTACGCTTATTAACTCTGATCTGCTTGTTTACCATTTCAGGAGGCTGCTAAACGCTTGGTACCCAGTGGTAAGGATGCATAAATGACATTGTTCTTTAAATTTTGATTGGTATTTTTCTCAATATTGCTATCATCTTAATTGAAGAGGACAAAGACATCAAGTATGAACCTCTTCCTACTGCTCCTACTAACAATGAACAAAAAGGTGCAAGAATGACAGAAGAAGTTGAGGTAGCATGCCAGCACATTCTTGAAAATTGAAATTCATCCTGCCAACTATAGCTTGCTGGAGTTCAATTCTCCAGATGCAGGTTCCATTCCTTCAAAATATTTACTGGAAGGAGCTCGGGCTGCTAGTGTTTGTATGGATATCTTTTCTTGTATTGCAAATCACAAAGGTGAGAGACCGACTGCATGTTCACCTATTTTGTGACTATAAATCTAAGTGATTGAAGGCAGTTGATTCAGTTTTTTTATTCCAGAACTCTACAGCTACATGTTTACATGTTCGACATGGTACTGGATATTAAACTTCCTACAGGTATGATGAAGTTCCTTTTCCTTCCCTTTTAGTTATTTGGAGTTTGTGATATTTGAGAAATTATTTCTTTATTTTCTGGCAGATTCCAATCTCAATTTCAGTTACTTTGTATGAAGCAATTGGTATATATAGAGGGGACAAGGTTATTGCTTCCAGGGGAGTTCGAGGTTTGAATTTGAAAGTTAGCCAATTGTTGGTATACTGCTCGTCCGAAATAGTTGGTAGTATAGTGGGTGGGCTACTCGGTCTAGGAGGTGGCTTTAGTTTGGGTCCATTATTCTTGGAACTTGGCATCCCTCGTCAGGTGATTCTTGTTGCCTTCATGATTACATTAGTGATTAGCTTTATGAGGTATGCTCCAACTAGTTTGTCGAAATTATCTTAGATCATGACCTCTTTTGAACTTAATTAGTTTGTTGATACAAACAAAAGAAAATGTTTAGCCAATAGAAAAAGGCCATTACACTTATATATAGTTAGGCTGTAAAGTGTAAACAAGCCAATCAAAGGGAGAGATTGATAAATAGTATTAGCTTTACAGCACTCACAGCAATCCTTATTCAACGAACATTTCATTAACTTTTCATGCCCTGCAGTCTTGTTCATCTTTATTACAGTAGAATTTAATTCAATTCGCAGGCTTCTTTAACCATATTAATCAGCGCTGACAAATTATTAGCTTCAATCTCATTTCTGGAGTGAACTTGTCAACAACATAAATGGGATATGGATGTTTGGAAGGGGAAAACATGTTAATTATTGATCGTAACTGATACGGGATGTTATAAACGGATCTAGAAGTGACGTGGAAGTCAAAGTCAAGGTGAGATAGTCAAAGTTAAGGTGAGGTGGCAGCCATAGCGTTACCCTCATTAGGGCTTAGCTCATCACTCAGCGCTAAGGCCTTCGGTATGAAGACCGACCCAAGATCCAGACGGACTTGAAAGATCTGAATGGACTTGAAAGATCCGAACGGACTTGAAAGATCCAAACGGACTTGAAGGATCTAGTGCTCCACTTATGGAAGGATCTAGTGTTCCACTTATGAATAGCCGCTCGGAATAAATGCCGATTGGGTTTGCAAAGCTACAGAACTCAGTGTACAGTTAGCCTTACAATGTTTAAAGCCGGTTGTCCTGAGGGTCGGTCGGATTAAAGGGACCCAACTTCCCATTTGTCAAACACTAGTCTTAGTATATGGTCCGATGACACAAATGTGTCAGTTGGATTTAAAAGACTTGTCATTCTGCTCATTGCTTAAGTATACAGGATAAACCCGGCCGACCTTAATGTGTCAGTCAGGTACACTGGACAGCTCACCCATCAAAGGTTGTCTCTCAACATATAACCAAATGGACTAAGATCAAGTCGGAATTATAATAGACAAGGCACTCAACATGTAGCCACTTAACTGACACTATAGTACATCTCGACATATAGCCGGCCACCACAAGGGTCATTCGGTCTTATAACATGATCCCCTATTTCTCAGCTCTTAGTCATCACCAAACAATACTCAACGTGATAAAGCAACACTCATCCTATTGCAGGTTGGTCTTAATGCGCTGGTCAAATGTACGGGACTCGGATCCTCACTTCTGCAATATCACTCAGCTTACAAATTCAGTCCTACAGTGCAATACAACCTTTAGTATAAATCCAATCGTCATAAGGCCAGTCGTACTTTCGAGGTTGAGCGCTTTGTTATCCAATAGTCAATCTCCCATCATACGGTCGGTCGGTCCTAGAGCTGACTGGACTTGCGAGACTTGGCACCTCATTACTTATCAAATATTCAACATGAGCCTATGAGCATATTGCTGACCGGACTTATGGTCGGTCGGACTTATGGGATTCAACTCCCCTTTCAAAGGTACAACGCTCCTATTTATAAGTTTGATAGGGTTTATGAGGCTTTGTCCTCGTTTCATTTATGAATGCTCAAGGCAAATGCATAAGGTAATTCTCATTACAAATCCGGTCGGACATAGCGACGGTCGGGATACCCTGTTCGTCCAAATATCTAGTCGGGCAATATACAATATTATCAGGAAATCATAACAAATTGTCAGAATAACAGTTATTTGTCAGGGAATATTCTGATATCCGAAACATGCCTACAACGGAACCTTCTTACGAAGGTGGCTATACAGCTTTTATCATTATTGCGGAGGTTACATGAGGTTGTTTATCTACATATAATAGAAGATTCCTCGGAAGATAACTGTACAAATTCCAGACTGTACACCTTCTATTATCCGACATCTTCTGACACCGAATATTTCTTGTCGCCTCATTATTGCAGAGGTTATGAAAGGTGATATAAAAGGGGGTTCTCTCCCTAGTGAGGTTCGCAATTCATTCTAAGCCAACTTTATAGCACACACTTGTATTTTATTGTTCATCTTCTCCACTTTTTTCTATTTTCGCTCGGTCATCTACTGACTTGAGCATCGGAAGACCTACTCTAGGGACCCCTTCCCTGGTTTTCGCCATAACCTCCTGTTTGTTTTTTCGGGTGTGTGCAGAAAAGAGCTGAAAGGAGTGCCCAGCGTCACCGCTTTTCCTTGCAGAGTCATCTCCAGGTCAATGTCAAAACCACCTGCCCAGTGTTCCATCTCCACCGCTTTCAGACAGGATCAGTGACAATTAGCAATTCCTTAATGTAAGATCTTTGGAAGCTTAACTATGAAAACTTTACAGGTTTCAAAAGGCGCACTCAATACTCACCACTCTAGGAAATCTACCAAGAGTTTAGAGCGATAACAAGAAGATAAATCTTCTAACATGCTTAAAAGCTCAAATATATTTTACTCTCAAAAATCAAATCTCTTCCAACAATATAAAGATAGTCTTTATAGGTGAGACATGGAACAACCCTCCAAGATGAGTCAAAATACATTAAATGCAGTTTATATTTCCTAAGGCCTCATTAAATTAAGTTTATATTTCCTAAGCCGAATAAAAAGTGAGTTTAACAATGAAAAGGCATGTGGGGGTATTAAAGGCTCATCAACCTTTTCATGTTATAAGAAGATCACCAAGAATACCAAAACGCAGGTTGATTTTTTCCGATTCTTGAATGGGTTCATTTTTTCCCGAGAAATAATTATTTCCCGAGCAATTATTTCTCGAGCAATAAGTCTTTCCTAAGCAATAAGTCTTTCCCGAGCAATTCTTTCCTGTGCAATAGCCTTTCCTGCCTGAGCAATATTTTCAGCATAATAGACTTCAATCAAAATGGTCATAACTTTCTGTAGGAATATTATTTTTTAGCACCGGTTTTCTTTTTGTTGGAAACTAAACATACGTAGCTTTCCAATGATATATGACTTGTCATATAATTTATTCCCAATAATAGTTGATTAAGTTTTGAAGTTGACACAAAAATCTGATGACTTCTGAATATTTATGTGTCATTCTTCCTCGATTGAAAAAGATTCACCCTCAAATCAAAATTAGATTTAATATAAGGAGAAAGGTCAACAACATTAAAAGTTGTGGAAACACCCACACACCCTCTTTCTTTGGCACCACAACTTGAAATTGATGGAGAAGACACCACACTTGGAAAGGGACAACTTGATCTTCTTTAACATAAGTGGCCTCGAGGCTACGCAATATCACCAAATATTCTCCATGATCTTCATTGTATTCATTGTAGATTGGTGCTGCCTTATAAGGTTCCTTATCATCTTCTTCCTCAACAGGTGTAATAATCCTGCAATTTTGACAATCTATTGCAAAGTGTCCATTATCACTGGAATCATCATTTCCATTACCATGAAATGGATTAAAACCCATTTTTTGATTTGCATAACCAGCCTCTGAACCATGACCCTCAACATCATGTTCCAAAGGTTCTCCATGTGTGAGATGTTGCTTAGTCGTTGGCTTGTCTCCTAAAGTCATCCAACTCATGAAGGTCTCTTTGATGAGCTGTAAGATCATCACCATTTGACCTTTGTCTTCTACGACCAACCCTTGGGAACTAAAGCTCTGATACCAACTTGACATTGAAAAGTGTAGAAGAAATAGGAGGTAACATAAGACCCACTCAATACTCACTTATAAGGTTCCTCTAATGGCATTAAATGCGGATTATATTTCCTAAGGACTCATTAAATTAGATTTATATTTACTAAGTCTTGAGAATAAAAGTGAGTTTCATACTGAAAAAGCATGCAAGGGTATTAAAGGCTCATCAACCTTTTCATGTTCCAAGAAGATCACCAAGAATACCAAAACCCATGTTGATTCTTTCCAATTCTTGAGTGGGTTCATTTTTTTCTGAGCAATAAGTTTTTCCCAAACAATTATTTCCCGAGCAATAAGTCTTTTCCTAAGCAATAAGTCTTTCCCGAGCAATCGTCTTTCCCGAGCCAGCCTAACAAACTTCAATCAAAATGGTCATAACTTACCGTAGGAATATTATTTTTTAGCGCCATTTTTTTTGTTGGAAACTAGACATCGGTATCTTTCCAATAATATATGACTTGCCTTGTAATTTGGTAATCTTTAAAGTTGTCACAAAAATTTGTTGGCTTCTGAACATTTCTGTGTCAAGTGCAATAGCAACTTTTGCCATGCTTAACTATGAAAACTTTGCAGGTTTCAAGTGCAACAGCAACTTTTTGCCATGACTTTCTCGTCATCCATGTCTGTCGTTGAGTACTACGTTTAAAACGTTTTCCAGTCCCCTATGGTACTCTACTCAGTATTATGCTACAATTAAAAGGGATCATTTAATCTTTCAAACCTTCATTGAAAAATAAATTGCTTTTGATTATGCAGCTACCTACTTTGTCCTTGTGGCCACAGTTGCTGCCTTTGTGGGCAACCCGTAGTAAGGAGATTGATCCTTCTAATTGGGAGGGCTTCTCTTATCATCTTCATTCTCGCTTCGATGATCTTTATTAGTGCCATCACTTTAGGTGAGTGAAACCTCTGATTTTATTATTCAATGAATCTATTCATCCATCAAACAAAGCATATATTGAATGACCAGCTTGTCGCCACTCGTGATGCCTCTCTTTTATTGCTGGCGGTTTTGGTATTATCAACATGGTCGAAAAAATCAAGAACAATGAGTATATGGGTTTTGAAAACCTCAAATACCATGCATGACATGTACATATATTTAATAACTTTGTTTTTTTGTTAAATATGTAACTTTTGATCTATTAGGAGGCATAGGCTCTAACTTAGCAATAATTGGGCATATTCCCTGGTAAATATTCTTCTAAGATAACTTCCTTCTGTAGAGTGGTACTGGATTCAATACATTTTATTTGATTGCAAGATGAAATTCATATAGTTGTTATCGAATGAGTAACTGTAATGACATTCTGTCTTCTGAGTATATATCATCATCCAATCATGTCTTTTCCGAGTGTTTATGCTCTTGGCCACAATATATGAATTGAAAAATGCATAGATTGGAAGATGCCAAGGCATGTTCTCCATGGCCAGGAGCTTTCACTTAGAATGCAGGTCATATACTTGGAAGATTCCTTCACTGTGCACTTCCATCGCACGAGTATCACTAATGCTCACCTGTTTCAAATAGTTGCGAAGTTATACACCCACACAGAGGATGCAAGATTTTTATTGATGAAAAAGGATGAGATTAGCAAACACAGCATCTGGAGATCAACACCAAACAGTTGAGGATCGAAGGTGCCAAGGGATGCTCTGTGCCATTGCAAGTGGAATGCCTTTTCATCAGCTATTAGCACTCCGACTGTGCGCATGAGTGCAGAGTTAGCCATCAATGACAACCGTTATGGTAGATGAGGCGGGGCCCCCCAAAGTCGAATCAAAGTCCAGAAGGGAGGTTGACATGGCGGTCAAAGTCAAGAGGGTCAATACTCGGCTAGTGCCGTCGATCATTTCGGCGAGCAGTAATCCGATTAGACCCTAGGTCGGTCGGGTCACGGGTCTCTTAATACCGACGAAATCCCGAGCCGAGTCCTCAGAGTCAGTCGGAATAACAAGGTCAACTATTTCATTAAGGTGATTTGGCCGATCGGGCAAGCTGGACACTTGGTCCGATCAAAGTCTTTGGCCAAGCCGAGAGGCCAAGTGCAGATCGATTCCTGGATAACATTCCTTAAATCCGACCTGACCGCTTCTGTAAACGACATCCGAAGGGACTCAGTCGATTTGCTAGCTAAGTATGTAAGGACTCCTCAATTCAACGGCGTAACGTTCCTCTTTGTCATTTTGTGCTACAACTATCAGAAAGCCAAGGGAATATTCCCTATTCTAGCTATGCACTAGAAATTTCTACCTTGCAAAATGTAGAGATTGTAAGTTCATTTTGGGAAAGATGTCAGAGTATTATTATGGTATGTCCTTTTTTAGCAATGCATCAAGATTCGTGCATAAACGAAACAGTAACACTATAAAAGAGGTCTCCATCTATAAACATAGGTACGCGAACGCTATGCATTCGCTGCGCAGACGCTACATTACGCATCCACTGCTCATTGTTTTTTATTTGGTCACAGATTAGAGCGTTGGAGTGCTTGCGCCTGAGATCCTTCCTTAGTCTGATTGTTGACGTTTTTTTGACACACATGACCGCTTGGAGTTATTTTTTTGTCAACTTAGAGTCTTCTCAAGGTCAACAGGAGAGTCACCTACCTAGTACGTTATCTTTTCTACTTTAAGACAAGATCAAATTTGGCACCGTCTGTGGGAATCTTCACCTGAATCTAAAACGTGAAGATGGACGAGACTGGACAGCTCATTACAGTAACTTTGTCACAAGAAGATTTGGAGCTGCTAATAACCGCCCGAGCACAGAGGCTCATGCAACAACAAGCAGCAGTTGGGAGTCCTTTGCCGAATGACCCGGCTGTATCAATGACAAACCCTCATACCGAGCAAGGGACCCGAGTGGAAGGGCCGACCGGGTGCCAACCAATTCCTCCTTCAGGTGGATTTGTGTAGGCACCTACGCAACAGAACAGCTTGCCGTCCATGCCGCCCTCCCCTATTGTATATCACAAGGCACTGTTTTGCAAGCCATTCGATGATATGGGACGAGCGGAAAGACCCCAAGTATCATCCTCTGGAGACGCACCCGTTCGAGACCTTCGAAAGGGAAAACTCTAATAGCTACTGGATCCCCTGAGCGGGTTAGTGTGTCGTTTACCCAAGAAATTTTGGAGGGCAAATTGTTGAACCACTTCTAACCCTTAACGATCGGAGAATATGGAGGAGTAATCAACTCGGAGGACCACCTGCTCAAATTTGAGAATGCAATTATCCTCCATCAATACACAAACGGAGTTAAGTGCCGAGTGCTACTCACCATTATCTTTTGCTTGGCATAGAGATGGTTCAACCGGCTCCCGGTCCAATCCATTTGCTGTTTCAAGGATTTTCGCAAGGCATTCTTCCATCACTTCATCAGTAATCGCCGCTGCC
>JBBMJZ010111214.1:0-22191 GCA_037833815.1 Zingiber zerumbet | reverse complement strand
AGAGCCTACCGAGCTGCCCTCGCCAGACACAGAGCACCAATCTAAAAAAAAAAATGTGGAACCACCACATCAGCGGCCCCCCTAGAGTCGGTCCCACGGATATGGAGGGAGGTAAATGCAGATACACAGGTGGAAGGTGCATGGCGGAGACGTTAACCCCAGGCAGTGACAACCTGAGGATCGGCCCCTGGACCTTTCGGCCACAGAACCATGCACTCCCCATCTGTGCTACGCCCTAGGGACACACAGAGCACCAATCCAAGCCTCCAGCTCACAAGCACCATCTTTGGACTCAACAGGAGAGGATAACATTGATAATATGGTTGACAGCTATGACTACTACAACAGTACTCAACAATGCCACCACTAAGACAGTACTACTTTCCACCTATCACACTTTTCCAGATGCCTTCCTTAACCCCAAGCAAAACCTTCCTTCCATATGTCTCACTTTTCCAGATGCTTTCCTTCACCCCTAAACAAGTGCTTCTTTCCTCCAGAAGTCACCTCTCCACTCTTACCTATAAAAAGCCATCCTCTTCTGCCTACCAAGGTATCCACGAGCAACTCTCTCTCTCTCTCTCTGCCTCCTCACACTTCCTTATTCTCAAGCTCTCCTCTTAAAGTTCTTTCTCTCTTTCCTCTTTTTTATAGGTATGTAAGATATTTCAGTATGTAAATCTTTTTGTTTCAATATGTAATTTTCTGTTATGTAATTTTCTGCTTGTAAATATGTGAGATAGTTCTGAATGTATATTATGTTTAAACCATGTGTGCACATATAAAATACCTGGCTTAAATAAAACAAGATATTACTTCTTTTCTAGATTTTCTTTAGTCCTTATCCAAGCAACTCAAAGGTGAACAGTAATTATAAAAGAATAAGTAAACCAAAGTAAGACCTGTACTGACTCAAATAGGAAGGTCATTAGGTAGCCATCATCCTACATAGTCGGGGTATTTGGTTTTCTTATAGATATTTTATAGGTGAGATTCACTGGAAGACCTAAAAGACCAAGTTAAAAAAAAATAATTTTATATGTATATTAATTAGATTGACTTGAAAATTTCTCAATGGGTAGGCTGCCCCACCCCATGAAATGATGAATTTTTAATGGGTAGGTCGTTTTTTTTTACTATCTTACACTCGTCTAGTTCATTTAATCACAAATTTATAGACCTATCACATAATAAACCCACTTGTTATACTCAATTTGTTTGATTCATTTAGTTCGTCAATTTAATATTCAATTTAGTAAATTTTATTAAAATTGATCAATCAACCACTAATTTTATTAAAAAAAATATTATTATTTACTTAATTTTATTGACATATACGTAGATTTTGAGAGTTATATTTAAATCGATTGATTAAGTTATATATCAAATATATTTTTTTTCCTTCCGACTCAATTGCATGAGTCAACTCATTCAATATTATAATTTTTGGGCATTGCTTACCTTTTTCACTCAAATAATGGAACTTAATCGACTTAATTGACTACTCGAACTTAACAAATTATTTATTTTGCCAAACTCAAATTTAAAGTTGAAATACATAGATAAATTTTTTGGTAATGATGAATAGAAAAGATTAATAATTCATTAAAAATGAACATTTAGTCATAGATTAGTTCATCCAGATGCTAAAATAATTATTGAGAAAATTCTCAAGATCCAAGATAATAAAAATAAGAAGTAAAAGGCTTAAAATTCTAATTTATGCAGTCGACAAACTAGTCAAAAGATGGGAGAATATGTATGTAGTCCTTAATCATAAATAAAATTTTATACGCAATCTCCATTGATAAAAATTTTTATTTCTACTCTATAGTTAAACATAATGGGCATTAATTTATCTAATTACTCATGATATTTTTAGATATAAAAGTCTAAAAATGAGTATAATTTCTTTTAAATTCATTACATTAAATTAGAATCTAGTATATTTTCTATCAAATTGAATATGATTTTTTTCCACCTCAATTGAATAGGAAATATACTAGATTTTCTTTAAATGATACTCAATTGGATGGAAAATATACTAGATTTTTTTAAATGGTGTTGAATTTAGGAGAAATTATATTAAGCTGGAAAAAGTTTATGCTAAATTTGATAAAAAATATACTCGATTCTAGTTTAAAGTGCTGAATTTAACAGAAATTATACTCATTCTAACATTTTTTGTACTTAAAAAATATAAAGGGCAATTTTGATATAAATATACTTAATTCTAGTTTAAAGTACTGAATTTAAGAGTAATTATAGTCATTTTTAAATTCTTTATATCTAAAAATTTTAAGGATTAATTATATAATGATATTTGCATGAGGGAGTTGAAGTACATAAAATTTTCCATGTAGGGAGTGAAAATAATTTTTTTTTATATAGGGACTGTATGTAAAATTAAAGCTGTAATTAGGGAGGTAAATGAACCAAGCCGCTCGTGAGCTATTTGAAACTCGATTCGATAAAAGCTCGTTTAATGAGACCCGTTAAGATAAACAAACCAAGCTCAAGTTTCGCAATGCTCAACTCGTTAGCTTGTGAACACGTTTATTAAGCTCATGAATTAACTTTTAAATAAAAAAAATGATAATTTTGATATTGAATTTCTAAATTTTACACTCTACTTATGAAAAATATTGACAAAATATATTAAATTTATTTATTGTAATAAAATTATAAATTTTAATAAGAGTATTATAATTTTATATAAATATATAATTTAGTTTTTAATAAATATTTAAATTTATAATCTAAATTTATTAAGCTCGTTTAGGCTCGATAAAAGCTCGAATAAGCTCATGAGCCATGAATATATTCATTAAATAAAGCTCGAGCTCAGCTCGATTATAAACGAGCCAAGCTCAAACATTCAAGAGTTCACCTCGGCTCGGCTCGATTACACCCCTACTCGTTGACCTAGTTGGACTTCCCGCCATATATCCGGTCAGCCCATCGACCTATCTGAACTTCTCACCAGATATTCGGTCAGCCCGTCGACCTATCTAGTTAACTCCGGCACACTTGGTAAAGTGGTTAGATCACAATTATACCTAACTTAACTTATTTATCATTCATCAAAATCTGAGTTAGGTCGTTAGTGCAAACTGCACCAACAATCTCCCCATTTTTTATGCAATGACAACCTAAGTTAAGTTAAGAAAAACTATGCAAAGTAAGCACAAAAATTGATTTTTCATCATTTTTAGGGTTAAATTATTCTGATTTCATCAACAATCATTTTCGTTTCTTTTGTTTGCTAACTTAATCCCTAACCTTCTCCCTTTGAAATTCATAAAAAAAACATGAGTAAATAAGTAAAACAATGCTAAGTAAAGTAATTAGTGAAATTTTGGCAACAACAAGAAAAATTTCAGATTTTTAGGGGAGTTTAAAGAAAACTTATTCAAACTAATCGAAAAATGAAGATTTCAAAACACTTGTAATTTTTTAACCAAAAAAAAATTTAAGGAAAGCTTTTGAAGATTTATACTAGGTTTTGAAAGCTAACATTTATACAACTAACTTTAAAGTTTAAATAGTTGTTAAGAAACTTTAAAATATGAATAAGTTTTAAGGAAATTTTAAAATAAGTTTCACAAGAATGACACTTTTCAAAAATTTTCAAGGATGAAACTTTTTCAAGAATGAAACTTTTAAAAGACTAGGTTTTGCAAGAATGAAACTTTTAAAAGACTAGGTTTTGCAAGAATGAAACTTTTTTAAAAACTATTGAAAAACATCTTTTAAAGTTGGTTTAAAACCAGTTTACAAAAATTGAAATAGTTTTTAAAATAATTTTTCAAAAAATATGATTTGATAAGTATCAGAATTTTTCAAAACATGTGATTTTTCAATATGTGTTAAGAATGATTTTCAAAGTAAGCATTTTAAAAAGAGTTTTTTTTTAAATGTAAGTATGTTTTTGAAATCATCTTTTCAAAGGATGTTTAAACACTAAAAATATTTTGAAAGTCATTTTTAAATATTCTCCCCCTGAACCTGATATTATTTAAAAATAATCTGATCAACTAAAAATTATCCTTAAGTGTCTAATCTTTAGTTACTAATTAACTATCAGAGGATAGTAGTGTTCACTTGATTAGTCAGGTTAAGTGATTGTATCCTGTTAGTGTTTGACTAAAAGTGGATTACTTAACCTGATCACTGTTCTGTTTGGTATTTTACACCTAGACTTGTGTTGATGTACTGATATAAGAATCTTAAGTCTAGGCAAAGGGCCTATGCATCTCACGCTATTCTAAGTTTAGAAATACACACTCAAGGTAGACTTATTGTGTTTATGATATGCTTAAGTCCTAAATCTATAGGAACATGCTTTCTATGAATTTGATTTAGACTAAGGCTAAAATTTATTTTAAAAAACTAAGGAAATATGATTTTTTTTTTTAGAAAAATATAGGTAAGGATTTTCCCTTAGAATTTGTAAATCATTTGAAAATTATTTTTAATAATTATAGTCCTATTCTATAGAACACATTCCTAGTTGTTGACATAAATTGCTAAATTCACTTTCAGGGAGAGGTTTGGTAAATATGTCAGCTAAGTTGGACTTGAACTCAATGTAATTGAATTTAATGTCGCCTTTAGCTACACGATCTCTGATAAAGTGATGTCTAATTTTGATGTATTTGGTTCTTGAATGATGCACTGGATTTTTTGTTAAGTTAATTGAGCTAATATTGTCAATTAGTACTTTTATATTTTTAAAGTTTAAGTTAAAATCTTTTAGGGTGTGCATTATCCATAACAATTGGGTAACACATTCTCCTATTGCTATATATTCTGCCTCAGTAGTAGATAAAGCAACACAGTGTTGTTTTCTACTAAATCAGCTGACAAGTGATGGTCAAAGTAATTAACATCCACCACTTGTACTCTTTCTATCTAGTTTACAGGCAGTATAGTCTGAGTCAGAGTAACCTATTCGTTCAAAATTAGTTGTTCTTAGATACCAAATTCCTACATTTGGTGTTCCTTTTAGATATCTTAATTTTTTTTACATTAGTTAAGTGAGATTCCTTTGCACAGGTTTGGTACCTAGCATACATACTAACTGTAAATAAAATATTAGATTGACTAGCAGTTAAGTATATGATGCTGTCTATGACACTCCTATAGTATTTTAGGTCTACGGATTTTCCATTTGGATCATTATCTAAGGTTGTGTTAGTTGTCATTAGTGTTTTTATTTCTTTGGCATTTTCCATTCTAAATTTTTTTAAGTAATTCTTTGATATATTTTTGTTGATAAACATAATTTTCTTCACTAGTTTGTTTAATCTGTCACCCTAAAAAATAAGTTAATTTACCTACTAGGTTCATTTCAAATTCTTATTCCATTAGGGTTATAAATTTTTATAAAAATTCTGATTTGGTTGACCCAAAGATTATATCATCTACATATACTTGAGCTATAAAGATATCTTATTTGATTGATTTTACAAATAGTGTTGGATCAATTTTTCCTTGGTTGAATCCTTTGAAAATTAGGTAGGAGGTTAACTTCTCATACCAGACCCTAGGTACTTGTTTAAGATCATACAATGCTTTCTTAAGTTTAAAGACATGGTCAGGATGATCTAGACTCTCAAACCCGGGTGATTGACCTACATAAATCTCTTCTTTTATTAGTCCATTTAAGAAGGCGGACTTAATATCCATTTGATAAAGCTAAAATTATTTATGGGTTTCATAGCTAAGTAACATTCTAATGGACTTAAGTTTGGCTACTGGGGCATATGTTTCATCATAGTCAAGTCTCTCTACTCGACTAAACCCTTTAGCTACTAGTCTTGATTTATTTCTAATAATTTCTCCATTTTCACTTAGTTTATTTCTAAATATCCATTTTGTTTCTATTACCTTTTTATTAAAGGGTAGTGGTTCTAAATCCCAGACTTCATTTCTTTCCAATAGAGCTAATTCTTCTTGCATAGATATGATTCAGTCTGGGTCAAGTAGGGATTCTTCTATTGTTTTGAGTTCGATTTTAGAAATTAGGGATATTTGACTTAGGTTTCTAAGGGTTAACCTAGTTTGGACTCTTTGGTCTAGGCCACCAATTATTTGATCAAGTGGATGGTTTGGGTTAACCCTTATTGTTCGACTAGGTTCATTTTCTTGTAGTTGATCTTCTTCTTCATATTCTTGACTGAGGTTTTCACTTGCTCCCTCTTGACTTGTACTACCTCTTATAAAGTTAATTGGTTGAATCTGAGTTGGCTCTAAGTTTAAGGTAGATTCTTCAACTTTACATTAGCGATTTCTTCAATTCTTAGTGTAATTTTATTATATACTCTGTAATCTCTACTGTTTAATGAGTAGCCTACAAAGATTTCATTTTCTACTTTTGAGGTAAATTGTCCTAAGTATTCTCTAGTATTTAGTATGTAGGTTGGGCATCCAAATACTTTAAAGTATTTAATATTAGGTTGTTTATTATAATAGAGTTCAAATAAGATTTTATTATAAGTTTCATTTATTATGGTTCTGTTTTGTACATAGCAGGTTATGCTAACAGCTTCTACCCACAAATATTTTGGAATCTTATATTCATTTAACATTGTCCTAGAGGCTTCAAGGAGAGTTATATTCTTTCTTTCTACTATTCTATTTGTCAGGGTTATAATCATTTCAAGACAAAATTGATTAAAGTTGTGATTTTTAAATTCACTTCCGTTATCACTTTTGATTCTTTTGATTTTTTTTATCTTTTTCATTTTCGGTTTGTTTGTAGAAATTACTAAATACTTTAAATGTTTCATCTTTACTTTTTAGAAATTTTATCCAGGTAAATCTTGAGTAATCATCTATTATTACTAGCCAGTATAGACTCCCATTTATGAATTTGATTCTATAGGAGTCAAATAGGTCTAAGTGCAATAATTCTAGTATTGAGTTAGTTTGAGCTTGATTAGTTGATTTGTGGGTAGATTTAGTTTGCTTTCCTTGTTGACAAACATTCAGATTGTTGCATCTAAGTTGGGTAGCTTTGGTAAGCCTCTAACTAGACCATTTAATTTTGTTAAATTTTTAAAATTTGTGTGGGATATTCTTCTATGTCATAACCAAATTTCTTCTTTTTGTGTCAGGTGATACTTGAGAAAAGAAATAGTTAGATTGATTACATAGATGTTGTCCTTCCTAAACCCTTTTAGATTTATATTAAGGTTATCTAAGTGCTTGATTAAGCATTCAGAAGATAAGAACCTAACTTTATATCTAGAATCACACAGTTAACTAATGATAAATAGATTATATTTGAAGTTATCAACTAACAACACTTTTTTAATAATAAAATCAGTTTTGAATTCGATATTACCTATTCTAATTACCTTGAGTTTGCCGTTGTTCCCAAAGACAATTGTTCCTAGACTCTTGTATATTAGTTGAGTAAATTTGGTGTGATCTCCAATCATGTGTTTGGAACATCCACTATCAAATATCCACTTTATTTCCTACAAAAAAAGGTAAGAATTGTATAGATTAAGTTGAATTCGAGTTTTAATGTTTTGATTTTAAGTTTTAAGTTATCTTAAGTTGATTTAATTTTAATTCTAATTTTAATTTTAATTTCAATTTAATTTAATTTTAATTTAATTTAATTTTTATTTTTATTTTTATTTTCAATTGCCTCAGTCATCTTACCCGACCTATATTTTCAATCAGGGAATCCTATAATTTTGTGAGATGAGTTAAGTTTAATTTTAGGGTTTGGTTTAACTTTGTATTAGATTCAAGTTTAGCTTTGAGTTCAACAAATAGATATTCTTTGAATAAACTTCTGGGCTATGGTGAGTCACCTGGACATCATTAGAGTAATCATGCCTTCGAGGTTGTCCAAATAGTCCTATTCACTGAACTTAGTACAAAACTTTGGTCTAACTAGTTAGCATCCGTAAGAGGTAGCTTCAGTTAGTTTCACTAAGTCAAATGCACCAGGTCAAAGCCATATCTTTCTAGACATGCATAAACAGAGTTTTCCTAACTTACTACCATCCAAGACTTCACCAATACCGTTGGAAAAGTTAAACTTTTGTCCCTTTTTAAACTAGTCCTAATTATCCATCCAGGTAAGTTGTTATTTTTAGAGGTGCCAACTATTTTAGAGTCTCCTCCTGAATTATTGAGCTTATGATTTTAAGTTTTGAGTTTGTGTCGTTTTATTTTATAGTTATAATAAACTTGATTATAATTTGAGTTTGAATTAATTTTGTTTTTACTTGATCTAGGCTTAGTTCAATTTGTTTTATGTGGTTTCATTAGATTTGAGTTTGAGTTAATTGGATTATTTGGTTTTAGATAGTGTATTTTATTTTTAAGTACGTAGTATTAGTTGAGTCCTACTCACATGGTTAAGCACGCTTTTGGAACCCAGACTTTAATTTAATTTTTATTTTGGTTTACTAGGGATATAAAGGTTTTGTTGGTTGAGCTGGACTTGTATCCTAGTCCGGAGTTGTTGTATACAGTTTTTTGTAATCCAAGTATCATGTCGAGATACTTGAATCTTATTGTGAATTTCTCTAGTAATTCTTTTAGTTCGACTATTTCACTTTTTAACCTAAAATTGCCCTCCTCAAGTTTTACAACTTGAGTTGGGATTTTAGATTGAATTGGTTTCATTGTTGAGTTTAGTTGTTCATTAAGTGATTTATTTTCTTTACTTAGTTCGCTTATTTGATTTTCATAAGTAGCTAATTTCCTATTTAAGCATGTAGTGATTTTAAAAAACTTTTTGCTTAAATTAAATTCTACCTCAACGGAGCCTTTGGAAACGAGTGCGGACTAGTGGCTTGATTTGGGTTCGGACCCGTCTTCCAATTCACTTTTCAAGTCTGGTTCGTACGCCATCAGTGCAAGGTAGTTAGTGTACTTTAGTTTTTCGCCGTCCGATTCCTCTGTGGATGACTCGTCCCAAGTCGCCTTAAGGGTCTTCTTCTTCTTCTGACTCGAGCAGTTCTATGGGCTTGTCCCATTGTTCCTTTTCATTTTCGTGTGGGTCGATGGGGTTCAGCTCCTCCTTCGCTAGTCCACACTGGATTGTGTTAAGGGTCTTGAAGTCAATATGAGTCTTCTTCTTCATTTCCGCATTCTAATTTTCTGGGTCTATTGGAATTCCGGAGTTATCGACGGAACCATTGGTCGAAGTTGGTCTTTAGATACACCTCCATTCGTCTCTTCCAGTACGAGAAATCTTCCCCGTTGAAGAGTGGTGGACCGATAGTATTGTATCCTTCATTTTGAGCCATTTAGAGTTGAAAAAGAACAATTAAAGAAGGTACCAAGACTTGGTCTTATATTAGTAGAGTTTGAGAAAAAAATATTTCGAAGAACTTGAGTGGTGTTGCACCAGCTTCAAGTTAAAACCGAACAAGAAAGTATTATCTAAATAGGTAAAATTTACCAATTCAAATTGAATATGAAAAACTAAAATCTGAAAAGAAAATAAAATTATTCTCCTTGGCTTGATTGATGGTTGTACCAATTCAGAGCAAAATCTGCTCTGATACCACTTGTTAAACCGATACGCATGTTAGGTGGGGTAAATCACGTGGTTTTTAAAATTTTATTTTATCGTTTGAAAAAACACGAGTATGCGCAGCGGAAAATTTAAAAAGAATGACACAAGAAAACACTAGTGGTTTTACTTGGTCCGGAGCCTTCAGTAACTCCTACTCCAAGATCCAGGTCCCGCGGACCTATCGATGGGCAATTCACTAAAAACCTCTTCTGGTACCTCCAGAAGAGGGAATCAAGTACAAATAAGATCGGAGAAGTGCAACAGACTGCACTTCCCATTTGCAGAATTTAAGTACAAAAAAAAATGTTACCGACACTTAGGATCAAATTGACTTGTTCATGTATCGATGTAGGTCTACCGGCTGCGATCAGAAGTCCTCGGAATAGTCATCGGGTGTACCAACTTTGCAAGCGAGTTGTAGAAAGAGCCCGGAGTAGTCGAAACCTCAAAAGAACGTGTAGTAGCTCGTATAGTAGTTGTTGATGAAACTTTGGGCGAGCAACCTTATAAAGAGCATGGAAGGCGCCTTCCATTGGTGTTGAAGGCGCCTCCAATGGGATAAATTTTATCCCACAAATTATGTGCATTATCTGCTCTGAACTCCAAACTTTATCCCTTGGAAGACATCTTTCATGAATAGTACGAAGGCGTCTTCACTGCTTGAAGGCGCCTATGGAGATTATTCATCCGAAGGCTTTTACTCATTTTTGCCCTACAAAATGTGTTAGTTTAGTAACTAAAGCATCTACCCTGTAAAATAAAATTAGCACAATAATAAGTGATAGTAATTAGTTTTTATCCTCCCATGACCAGAAATTAGTCAAAGTCTCAGATTAGGGATCTGAAACGGACTTAAACTGGACTGACGCCTACTATCCCTTAAACCAGGACACATTCTCGTTTAATCACTCTCCTCCAATGACTTACCTTTACTTACCATTTTACCAGTTGTCCGGTCTGCAAACCCAATTGGACTTCCTGCTAGATATTCGGTCAGCCCGTCAACGTATCTGGACTTCACACCAGTTATCCAGTCGACCCGTCGACCTAGTTGGACTTTGCACCAGCTATCCGGTCGCCTTGTTAACCTACCTGGACTTTGTGCCAACTATCCGGTTGACCCGTTGACCTAGCTGGACTTCTTGTCAGATATTCGGTCTGCCCGTTGACCTATCTGGACTTTTTGTTAGATATCCGGTCGGCCCATTAACCTATCTGGTTAATTTCCTGCACACTTAGTAAAGTGGTTAGATCACATCAACACATAACTTAACTTACTTGTCATTCATCAAAATCTGAGTTAGACCATTAGTGCAAACTGTACTAATAGCTTATACATGATTTTATATAATTTTGATATTGCAAATGATAACTTGATTAAAACAACATTTTAATGAACAAATCAAATGATGAATGACACTCATTATATTTTAAATGAACATAATTTAATTATGATCGAAAACATAAACACTAACATGTAGTTTCATAATGTGTATCAGCTATATGCTAGCTTCTATACATGGTAGAAGTTAGCATATAATTTTTACAATAGTACTAAATTTAGAGAGATTTTTAGGATAAAATCATGTAAATGTTGCTCATTTATTTTTCTTTTCAGAAAACAAAGGTATTACTATAATGTTTCCGTTAATTTGGGATATCCTTTATTTTTTTCCCAAATAACTAATGATTAAATTTGCTATAATATAGAGTAATTGATTAAAATTGTTTAAAGTAGGTTTGATTAAATTTGCTTTATGCTGAAATATTCTAGCTCAAATTACAATAATAATATTAAAATAAAAAAAACTTATAATTTAATTGAGCATATCTTTACAATTAAACATTTATGTGCAGATCCTCAACCTTTCATTTAGTGCCGAAGGGTAAACAAACACATACGTAACGACTGCAAGATGAGCTCTATCGATATATGATTGAATGATAAAACTCCAATGATATGGAAGAAAATGAATGTATCTAGATCCAAATACTAAACGATATAAGTTTACTGCCTTGCAATCTAACAAATGGAAAGAGACATGCACAAGTGTGCATGAGACTCGCAACATCATCTTAAGATTCTGAGGATATTTCTTTAAAATTTGCAATATAATTACCTTTTAAATAATTTAGCACTATTATTTTTTTTAAAAAAAAAAAATCCTTTTCTAGCCCATCAGACGATTTTCTTAGAGCTGTGGCTGAGTTCTTTACGAAGAGCACCCCACAAGAATGGGCTGTGAAAGAAAACTAAAAAACAAATACTTGAGGTTGTCAATAAATTGGGTTTCACTCAAGCGTTTTTCACCGTGAGGTAAATCATGGATTAATTTATAATCAATTAAAATTTTTCTCTGAGAATATGCGTCCGTTAAAATTTGCTCTCTATTCTATTGTAACAAATTTGTCACCATCTATCCCGGCACCCAATTATGATATTATTATTCGTTGTTTATATTTGTTGTTCATCGAGCTCCATTAATAAACTTCTGCAGTGTTTTAAAACGCCTGCCAACGCATAGATTGGAACCGGTTAGCCATTTTAAGGGTTAATTCAGCATTAAAGTTGAATCTCAGTCACGATACACTCTAAGATTTTTTTTTCTAATGGAAGGACAAATCTGAGATCGTTGACGGTTTCAGATGAACAACCACGAGCACTTCTTGGCAGGTAAAAAAACTTCCATACTACTGAATCGATCGCTTTCAGAATTAGTCAAATTGAAAAGTAGTCAAATCTGTTCGATCCCTCAGTTCTCTCAAATCAATTTGTTTATAAACAAGCACAGCAAAATCAAAACTGCTGAAACACACTACGTTAATAAATGCAATTACGCATGTCTTTATGGTCTTGTTCCAAGCAATGAAGTCAGTAAGAACGAAATGGATAGAGAATTGGAAAATGGAGCAGCTACAGGAATCAAAAGCCGAAAGGGACTTTGGTTGAAATGGAATCCTCCACTGCTGTCAATGCAATCCACCACCACCCTAAAGCAGACAACGGCCCTAATCTAACAATCGTTACTGCACGGCCATCCTTGTTTACTTTAGCTAAATGTGATCCAGTAAGGAGTGATAACCCCAAGAAGCTACGATCTCCATGGGCCAGCAATGGCGGCAAGGCTTAAACCTCAAGAGACCAGCTTGAGGGACGGTTGGCCCTAGCAGATGTGTCCTTGTTTATCATAGCTAATATAATACAGTGGGGAGAGTGATGGCACCTAGCAAGACGATCGCCATGGGGCTAGCAATAGTGACAGGGCTTGCAACTCAAGGAGCAAGCTTGAGGAATGGCTGGCCCTACAAGACATGTAAGATCAAAGAAGAAATCAAATCTATCCCAGATCACGATCTAAGGGTTTTTGTTTTCAGGATAAAGTAAACAGGACCAAATCCAACTAGATTCTCCCGGTGCAATAATGTCGTAGGAGGGGAGCCATGAGAATTGAGAGGATCACATGTGAGTGGTCCCAGGTTTTTCCCAAGCTTCATGTGCAATTGCCATTGACTTTTCGCCTGGTGCTTGGTTGGCAATTTAAAGCCAAAAGGAATTGGACATGATTAGACAGCAAAAGTATCCAACATAAACACAACAAAATAGGATGGCTAGACCAGTTTGAAAAGAAAATTATAACACTAATCCATAAACATCTTTGCAAATAGTAAAATATTTATGTCTTTTGTTCTATTAGTATGGAAATCAACATTGTATAACAAAACACAAGCTAAATCTGTCTAATGTCACTAATTTGTTCAGTGCTAAACATTGCAAGGTATCGTTCCTATTTTCATGTAGCTTTTCTATGATATGTATGGCCTTATAAACGAAGGTATCATCAGATGACGGTTTCTTTTGGATTGGGTTCCTCAAAATGATTGTGAAGATCAGTATAACTTTGAATCACCTGTAACAGTGTTGAATGCTCACTCTAATTCTAGGTAGAGTTCTTATCGAATTCTATATGACTGTGGAAATGCTACATCCAGTCTCAGGTGAATAGAAAGGACTATCCGGAAGTTGTATGTGATCACTGCAAAAGGATAACAGTAACTAATTAGGATAGAAAACAACATAACATTACATTTCAGATTAATTTAGGTTGTCTGAAAATAAGCAGTGCATGGATTGCATATTTGCTGACCTCTTTCTATCATTGCAATTGTTCATTTCCTGATTAGCCATGCAGTCACTTCTGAGGCCACTCATTGAATAAGTGGAATGGTTGTTGACATCAACTGCAATTGAATGCATGTAAAATAAGTGGCCGTTTTAGATGATATGAATAACAGGACAAATTCAACTTTACCTTCTATAGACTTAAGCTCATCGATTTTGTTGCTGAAATATGATTGAGATGTCAGGTGATTACGGTTTAGCTGCAGCTCAAACAACCGTCTTCTATCAAGTTCAATAGCAAGCTCATGACCTTCAGAGAGCTGTCTCTGGATATATCCACCATCAAATGTATTGAGCACTAGAATAAAATATCATTAGGTCAAAACATATGTCCATGTTAAATGAGGGATCACAGTATGCAAACAATTGAAACTGCACCAACTTGTATCCGTGTTGTGGTCCATTGCAAAACATTGAGAAGGGAAACATATAGGAGGCTCCTTTTCCGGGTACTTTCTGCAAATACTCAACTATTTTGGTGACTAATAGTTTATAGAATCATCAAAGCAAGAAATATATATCAAAACATGAGATCCACAAAATATGATAGATCATTTTTAACAGTTCCAAAGAAAGAAAAGGTGCAATTGAAAATCTCAGAGACAATAAGTTAAATCAATTTACTTGTCTGTAAGCTTTGATTTCTCCTTGTATGGCTTAACCAGAACTCGAGAACCACAAATGTAATGTGGATGCCCCATTGCCAAAATAACTTTGACAGTCTCCGAGTAGAGGAAACTCACAAACCCGAACATTCGCTTCTCTTGGCGTGGAATTCTCACATCATGTACAGGGCCATACTGACTGTTAACATGGAATATGACTCCTGAGCATATTATATATATAGTGAATAAACTTGTTGTCAGAAAAGAAATTGGAATATGTATATTACTTGAAATAATTGAAGACATCTTGCTCCGAAAACATGCTTTCAGCAGGGAAAGTAAGATATATCTGATGAGAACTTAAAAGTACTCCAAACCGATCCACCGTCTCTCCCTTGCTCTCCGTATACTTGGGAGCATCTTCTGCAAGTATAACTGAATGCTGACCATGAGGCCTGCATATGAATCATAGTCAGTAATTTTCTTACCAAGCAATTATAGAAGCTCTCTATCTAATGCCAAACATCCTTCATAGCAAACAAGTACCTGTCTATTAGTTGAATGTTATGATTCAACTGATTAAGCAGCTTTGTCAAACTGAAGCCACCCTTACCATAACGCTGGCTCTCTGTAAGATATCCATCAGCTTGAAGCATTTTACCATATTTTTCATGGTACAAGTTTGGCAAGGAGGCTATAGAAATAGGAGCCCCTCGCTTTGATTTCAGTAATTCTGTGATCTCCATTTCCAATTTGGCAAACGATCCTGGTGGAATCAAATGATCCTCATTACCAAACTCATACAATTCCGGATCATGCATATCTTTAAACTGTTCAGGAGTTATCTGACCATGGTAAAAGCGACAGTTGATGCCATTCTTACAGTATCCCTTGTGAAAATAATGGCACGCTTTGGGCGATGATTCGAGCCATGCTTGGCGCAACCTTTCATTGCTATTCGAACAGAAACCACCAGCAAATGCAGCATCAGGCAAGCAGTAATTTTTTGAGTGGTCAGTATTAAAGTGATTCAAATCATTTGGCTGGTCCTTCAAGCCCAAAAGAGCAGTTTGTTTACATATCAAATCAGTATTTAAAGAAGGTAAGATCTCTATATTCTGAGGAAGTGGCATCTCTTGAGGAGATAGCCAACGAGCAAAACGGGGAACTCCAATGCGAAGATCAGAAGGTGAAGGGCTAGTTCTTGAAAAAGTTTGGGAATAAGGCATGTAGTGAAACTGCGGATCTTGGTTGAATTGCATAGGAAAAGCCATGTTCACCTTTCTTGATGATACAATGTATGCTTTGGCTTCATTGATCAGAGAAAGGATCTGATCATCTGGCCCTAGTGCAAACTCCAAGAACTCCTTTTGTGAGTACTTCAAAAGAAGATAACCAATAAGCTTCATAGCATTTTCTGGTTCGATCCTTTGAATTCTGCTGAACACACAATCAGCGACTTCCAACTTCTCCATCCTGTGCAGTAGAGAATGAGTAAGTTCCTGAGTATCATTCTCAAGATAAACAAAAATGGGAAGCAGGAGAGTTTTCTAGGGAAAACTTTATACCAAAACATCTGTTGAATTACATAAATTACCACTTAATAATACAGATTAACAATGTAGTGTCTCTGGAAACCAGCAGAATGGATAAGGAGAGAAAACAAAGGAGAAAGAGAGACACAAGGAGTAAAAGTAAATGTAAAGGGAGAAAAAACAAAGAGGGATGGAGAAAAAAGAAATGCTTCCGTGAAAACTACACCTTTCCTTTCTCCTTTTCGGAAGAAAATACAGACAGAGTTTAAAGCCAAAGTTTGCAGTTTGCAATAAACAAAACTGCAACTAAAAGAGAACAGTTGTTGAACCATATAAACGGAGGGCGAAGAAACGAAGAACCCTTCTACGACAGTGGAATCAATGCGTAAAGGAGACAGAGCAACGCAATCAATAGACGATGCCTTTTGGTTTCACAAATAAAGGCTACAAAACTCCAGTCAAAAGCAACAACGAACAAGAACAAACATCGGTAGGGAGAGTGGCGGAAGATTACGTACATGAGATAGCAGGCTCAACAATGCATCAAAAAGCCCCTTCTCGGAGGAAAACCAACACAAATCAAACAAAACCTACTGCTCAAACTCCACTTTCTGACCAACCGAAGAAACAAAAGAAACAAAAACTCTTCCGATTGCAAAACTTACAGTGTCGCATGCAAAGCCAGCCTAGTGTTCCTTCGAAAATTCTTGGAACTGCTGTAGAGGGCGAAGACGAAACAGAGAGGAATTAATCGATAAATAAATCCTCGAGTTCGAAACGAGGGAAGGTAAATAAAAAATCGCCTCCTTTTTATAGACTCGTTGCATGCGGATGATTATCCTAATATAAAAATATGTTAGTATTAATCGTGAGAATATTACAGCAAGAAATCAACAATTAAAGAAGGCATTAAAACGTACCTTGTTCAAACGATAATTTAACAAAAAAAAAAACTTTTCACGGCCATAATCTGAAGAGATTGTGGCATTCGAACTATCCAATCGACCATTATCACGGCGACTGAATGGGCTCTCCATCGGCCCAACGCTCTGCGCTTCGCCCATGTCCCTTAAATTCCCACTATATTTCGTAAACCATATAAGGCAATGTACTAACCTCTCACAGTTGTCCAATTAAAGCATTAGCTGGTTGTGAAAAGAACATCCGTTAATTATGGTAAAATCCGCAGGGAAATCTCGGCTTTAATTCATGCTTCTTCAATTGTTAAAAAAGGAATAGTTAATTTATTTATTTATTTTCATTCTGCAAAATTGGATAGAGCCATAGAGGGTTGAGTTACCATGGCAATGACCTCGCTCTTCTCCGACTTCATAACATCGCAAGTGGTGCAGACATGGGAGAAGAGGACGGTGCGATTGCGTGTCCCCAACGTCGCTTTAAATGTTTGTCGGGGTCCGGCGAGTGAGCCGCGAGGTCACGAGGCAAAAAAGAACTTTGGGAAACTCAATTAGGGAGTGGCTTAATGGCACAGTGCTCGCGGTACATCTATTATCATAATGAAGCAACTCAAGGCCATGCAAACGTGCTGACCAGAGTAGGTGAACAGGATAATTCAACTAGAGTAAGCACGTTGTGACACCTTGGAAGTAGAGGAGAGTAAGGCTGGAAACTTGAACTTTGAAGACATTGATACGACAGCTTGGGAGTGATAACAAAACGGAAGTGAACATCAAACTGCTTGCTCACGAGATCAGAAATACCGTACAAGATCAAAGAACTAGGCAAATAGGTTTGAATGAGATGGTTCAAATAACGGGAAAATTGACATCCAGTTTCTATTGACAAATAAATTTTTACACGCAGTTCTTATATCAACAAATTTCAATGGTATCTTAAAATGAAATGGTTCGTTATTAGATCATATATTTAATGTCATAAAAATATCTATTTTATTATTCATAAAAATATCTATTTTTACTCCCTAGTTAAACATATTTATCTAATTATCTATGATATTTTTAAGTATAAAAAGTCTAAAAATCAGTATAATTCATCTTAAATTTATTATATTAAATTAGAATATAGTATATTTTCTATTAAATTGAGTACGATTCTTTTTTATCTCAATTGGTGGAAAATATACTAGATTTTTTTTAAATGATACTCAATTGGATAAAAAATATACTAACTTTCTTTAAATGATACTCAATTGAATAAAAAATATACTAGATTTTCTTTAAATGGTACTCAATTGGATGAACAATATATTAGATTTTTTTTAAAATGGTAAATGGTGCTGAATTTATGAAGAATTATATTATGCAGGACAAAAATCGTGCTCAATTTAATAGAAAATATATTCAATTCTAATTTAATATGCTGAATTTAATAAGAATTATACTCATTTTTAGACTATTTGTACCGAAAAATATTAGGGTTAATTTCGATAGAAAATATATTAGATCCTAGTATAGAGTACTGGATTTTAATGTAAAGTACTGAATTTAACAGGAATTATACTCGTTTTTAGACTTTTTATACTTAAAAAATATGAAGAGCAATTTTGATAGAAATTATATTCGATTTTAGTATAAAGTGCTGACTTTAAGAAAAATTATACTCATTTTTGGATTTTTTGTATTCATTTTTGAACTTTTTGTACCTAAAAAATATGAAGGACAAAATAAGTAATACTTTACATGCAGAGAGTGAAAACAAAGATTTTTATAATTGGAGAATGTATACAAAATTATAATTGGGATTAGAAATTTTTCTCTACTTTATCGTAAAAAAAATTAATTAAGTTAAATCATCCCTATCATTCTTCTCCTAAATTCTACTTTTTAAAAAAATATTTAATTGTTAAAATGTCAGACAAAGGGGTTAATTATATCATTATGGTACTGAAAGTGACAACATAGTTTATAATATTATAGTGAATCGAATAGTATTAAAGAAATTGATATGAAATTATGTTGTTCATCCATCACATAGACTTGGAAAAAAGAAATATGAATAATTTACATAAAGTGGATAAGTTTTCAAAAATTCATGTACATGTTTTTAGGATGTCAAAGAAGGAAAAGAAAAAAAAAAAAGAACATTTACATGAAAATAGCATTTACAAGTTCGAGTCCAAACTTTCTGAAGAGAGTAAGGAAATTATATATACTAATTCAACTCGTCCAACATGAAATTAGAAACGCTTCATGAAGTGGATAATCTCTAGAACGTAGGCCATCTGATACCAACAAGTTGGCTATGATCATAAGCGTTAAGACGCAAGTGGAAATACTGATAACAACAAGTTTGGCACGCACTAAACACACAGAGTTAACAAGTTGTGTTTGGTACTTAGCATTGAGCTCAGAAGAAGGCCCGGCTACCGTAGAACACACGAGAACCGATTCCCTTCGCTGCCACCGTCGCCGGCCGATCGTCGGAACTTACAGTAGCACTCTGCAAAGTCGAAGAGGAGTTACCGTCCACATCCATTGGAAGTTTCATGTTGGCCAGTGACTCTGTAAACTGCTGCATGCTCTTCATGTACATGTCCACTATCTCCTGTTGGACCACTGTTTGTTCTGGCTCAATGTTGATGCGTATGATTTGATTCGTTGTTGAATTGGTGTTGTTCGAATCAGCCTCGCTCAATGCGACTCTCGGATTCTTCTCTTTCGGGCTCGGAGTTGCGGTGACTAAGAAACCGCGAGAGGTGGACGGAGAGGTTGGGGGAAGCAAGGGAGGAGAGTCACTCGTTGAGGCACTGGTAACAGGAGTGTCGTTCCTTGGAGCACCAGTTGAGTACGATCTGTCCTTGACGCCGGAGAAGCTCTCTACGAGGCGCACCCCTGCTTCCTCATCCTCACGATTGCAGCTCTCCGGATCGATCGCGCACTGTCTCTCCACGTCCGAGCAATCGAGACCGAAGTACTCCGAAATCATCATGTGATTCTCCTTGGCAACTTTCAAGTCAGGGAACTCGATCTTCTGGTATTCATAGGGGTTCTCTGTTTCCGGCAAGGTGGGCTCGGGGAGCAAGGGGTTTACCCGTGGGATCGCCATCACATCCGGGGAAGCGCCGGCGTAAGAGAGCGAGAGTTGAATGAAACCGGCAGGGGAATGGAAGAGGTCGGTGGAGGAGAGGGAGAACTCCTGCGCCAGTAGTTTGCCGTCGGCCACGAGGACGTCGGCTAGGGGCACCAGGGCGAACCCCAGCAGCTGATCTTCCAGGTAGTTTTTCACCTTGCTCAGCATCCAAATCTCGCACTTGAGGGACGACTCGACCGTCCGCACGCAGAGACGGAGCTGCTCGTCGAAGACCGGGTTTTGGCCGCCGCCATTGATGGTTCGGGTGGAGACAGTGACGTCCGGGTCGCTGGTGAGGCAGAGCTTGGCGTAAACGTCCTGCTTGTGGTAGATGCAGATGTTGTGGAGGTCGCGAGCTTGGTGGACGAAAACATCGAGGAAGCCGGTGAATCCTCGGTGGCTAAGTTCGCCGGCGAATGTGTTGCTGTTGTTGACGATTTCCATTCCTTCAAGAAGCTAGCCAGTAACGTAGCTTGAAGACTGCAGAAGAAACATTGGAGCTTTAAAGTAGTGAAAAACCGATTTTGGCAGAGGAAATTGCTGGCTAAAGCCTCAACAAACCCTAGAAGCTTTACCTGCGGAATTGAATTCAAAGAAGCTGCAGTTTCATGGTAAAAAAAAAGTGCAAAAATCCTCGAATCGATGTCAAAAACCTATTTTGATAAGTTCCTTGATCAAATTACTGTCAAAGATCGAATCTTTATGCAAAAACATACCAAGTTGACAATTCTCCAAAGGAGCAAACTTAGAACACGACCAAACCTGCAGGGGAGGATAAAGAAAAATACAGGGAAAGTGGACGCGAAAGCTTCTAGAATTCCTCAACAAAGGTGCAGAAGAACACAAACAAGTTGGAACAAAGGGGGAAAAAGGTAGGGGAGACTAAAAGGCAGTGGATTGCACACTGTAGTTGCCTGATTGAATAGTCAAAGCATATCTGTGGAATTCAACTCCTGATCGCTGAGATCTTTTGTTCTGGGACAATGTCCGCCATGAATAAACAACAACAAAATTAATTCGCAATGCTGAAAGATTAGAAGAGAAGTTCTTGATCCTGCACCTAAATAAAAAATATTTGGGCTCTAGAACAGGATGATTCGTCGTCGATTCTGCTTAATAATTGCCGCCAGCAAAATGAATAAAAAAACAAAGTGTGGGAACGTAGCGACAAGATAATTTTCAGGGATTGCATTCAGACGGATGTTTGTTTCTTTGAGTTGTAAAGAGACTCGAGAGTGCATCCAAAGGAATAAGTTGAGTGGGGTATTAATTTAGGTTGGAGTCAGCTGTCAATTTGGGCATTTCGCCATTGATGACGGGCTAGCTTATTCATATTGTGGGACAACGCTTCCCTTTCTCGCATCCGAGGCAAGTTTGTTGGCATTTGATTGCATTTCATCGCACTAGTTTCCCTAACTTGTTGAAAATTAGCACCTAACAGAATTAGCAGTATGCTCGATTATTTTAAGATTTATTGGTTGATAGGGGCAATTTGCTTCTCCAACCCCCCAAAAAAGACATTTATATCCCTCTCTTTTCTTTAGATTTTTTTATTCTATGTAATTTTTATTTATTTTTATTTTTAATCAATTTTATTTATTATTTTTTGTCAATATTTATATTTTTTTCAATTTTATTTAATTTTTATTTAGTTTTATTTTTTTAATCAATTTTATTTATTATTTTTTTATCAATATTTACTTTTTCAATTTTATTTAATTTTATTTTTTTAATTAATTTTATTTATTATTTTTTCATCAACTTTTAACATATGTCACGATCTCTCCCTTATTTTAAATTGTCTTCCTAATTCGACATTTAAATTATCCTCATCCAACCCTTAACACATATCAGAACATCCTCTCTCTTTAAATTACCTTCTTCAATCCTTGACATATGACACATGTGAGAACTTCTCACTCTTTTTAAATTACTCACCCTCCAAACCTTAACACCTATCAAAACACCCCCTCCCTTTAAATTACTCTTGTTTAACGTTTGACATATATCAAAATCTCACTCACCCTTCAATCCTTAACACATGCCAAAACACCACTCTCCCTTTAAATTATCCCACTTCAACGCTTGACACATATCAGAACTTCTCCTCCTTTTAAATCACCACCTTCCAATCATATAATCTACAACTAAAAAATAAAGAAAATATTGTTGGAACTCCAAGGTTATTTTGGTGTGATCAACAAGTTAAGTTAGGTCTTGTGTGTTTTTAACCTTGTGTCTAAGTGTGCAGGAGCTTAGGAGCACAGG
>JBBMJZ010111213.1:0-40143 GCA_037833815.1 Zingiber zerumbet | reverse complement strand
GAGGGAAAACCTTGTTCTTTTGTACCTGCAAGACATGTTAGTCCCAAAACACAAACATATCCTGCAAAACAAAGTTAACACATATAAATACATTTAAATGAAGTATTCGACAGTCTCCGGACTATCCGGTTCTGACTTCGGATTTCCGACCAGAAACCCTAGGCCAAACCGACGTATACTGTTCCCTCCGCGGGGAACGCGTACTCACCTACTCCACTCAGGAGAGTATACCTGTTTGCCAGTCCGGCCCTCCAGACCGACTAGAATTTTTGCCTAGGGTTACCACCCCCTAGGACCTAGGGTTACCAGTCCCTAGGGTTTTTCTCCACCTAGGGTTATCTCCCCCTAGGACCTAAGGTTACCCCCCCTAGGATTTCCACCCCCTAGGGCCTAAAGTTGCCGCCCCTTAGGGTTTTCCTCCACCTAGGGTTACCACCCCCAAAGACCTAAGGTTGTCACCCCTTAGGGTTTTCCTCCACCTAGGGTTATCATCCCCTAGGATCTAAGGTTACCGCCCCTTAGGGTTTTCCTCCACCTAGGGTTACAACCCCCTAGGACCTAAGGTTACCGCCCCTTAGGATTTTCCACCTGCCTAACTGCAGTTAGGACTTTCCTGCAAGCTCATTCACACATGTTAGATAACAAATAATCTTAACTTTGAATCCCTTTGTCATTATCAAAACTAGAGTTCGATCGTCGGATGCTTCCCGCACCAACATCATCTTCTATCTCCTTCTTCATCTACGGGTCTTGCACTCCATCGGTATTCTATGTCTGCCAAGAGGTAGTGAGAATCCAGTTTAATTGGAAATCCACATATCCACCTAAGTTTTTAGGTGGAACTCCATGCGTTTTTTCCAATAATTGACGCCATCTTGGATGAACAGTCAGGGGATGGGCTTTACTATAACTTTCTTGGCATGAATTTTATAATCTTGCAAAAAAATAAATAACGAAATGTTCCAAGACTTGGTTTTAAGTTTAGTACTACAAGAAGAATAGAAAAATATGAAAAAAATGGCTCGAGTGATTTTGCATCAATTTCGAGCAATTTCAAAAATAAAAAAAAAATTGTCAGAAGAGGTGATTGCACCAATTCAAACTTAAGGCAAAAATCTAAAAATTAAAAATTTAAAAAAACATAAGAATAAATTTTGCTTGAATAGTGGTTTCAACAATTCAGAGTGACCATACACTGATACTAATTGTTGATTGAGAAAACCACTAGAGGTGGTGAATAGCGCACTTCATACACGTGTATACTTTTATATACTTTTGTATTTGCCGTTCACTTATATACTTTTAGATATTTATGATTGTGAGTACTTGCCACTTGGATTTTATTATATTTTAGAGATTTTGTATTTGCGAGCACTTATGTTTATGTATTATATTGTATGTTGTATTTTGGAGATTGTGGATTAATTTATATTGTGATCTTGTTGTTGTATGTTGTGAGTATATTGTGTGGATTGTGATATATGTATGAATTGTGTTTGTGATGTCATCGCTGTGATGACTTGTATTTATATTAAAATTATATATGGAAAATGAGCAAAATAGGAACATGTTTTCAATTTTTTTTTTTCAATTTTTTACCGACGGAATTGTGGTTTCCGTCGGTAAAATATTGACAATATAGTAAAATTTGCGATATATTACCGACGGAATCCATGAATCTGTTGGAAATTCCCGACGGAATCATGGAGTCCGTCGGTACTTCCCTACATAATCATGGATTCCGTCGGTATATACCGACGGAATTACGGATTCCATCGGTATATTGCCGACGGAATATATTCAGTCGAGAATTGTCTTTACCTGTCGTTTACTTTTTTTACCGATGGGGAAAATATTCAGTCGATAATTCACTGACGGAAAATATAATTCTGTCGGAATTTACCTACTGAATAGTATGTTTGTCGGTAAATTAAATTACCGACCAAATTAATTTCAATATCATGTATTTCGTTGGTAATGTCAAATACCAACCGAATATTCAGTCCTTAATAATAGTTATTTTTTAGTGATGAAGGATAAATATGTCCCGAGCTTAATTAGGTACCATAAATTAAATAAATAAAATATGTTGGAGAAGGATAAATATGTCCAAAGTCTAATTAGGTACCATAAATTTAAAAAAAAAATTATTTTATAATATTGAAGTCGAGATATCCACGAAGCAATATAAAACTCTGCTTTAGATATTCAAGAAGTTGAGCTATTGATCATAAGCAATCCAAAATATGATTGAATATGAAAAATATCCTTTAAAAAACTAAGAGCATCTATATTTTTATTAACTAAAAGGATTTTTTTCACTACCTTTAGATAAATAAATTCTTTACTTTTGGTGGAAGAAAGCATTGTCGCTGCATGGTTTCAATTCTCCATTTCATGTTAGATTTTTTTTTTCTAAAAAAAATATAATTATTATTAATATTATTGGCTTTGTTTTTCATAAAAATGAAAAGGATATTCTTCAAACAAACTTTTCAAAAACTTTTGAAAAGTGGAAGAAGACTTGAGCATTAGACTTCTCTACATACATACCACCAAGAATGTCCTTTTGATCTTGCTTTATTTTGTTAATATAAATTAATTATATCTAATTATATATATTATTAAAAAAAACCAAAAGGAATGAGAAATGAAGCCTAAGAAATAAGATTCTATAGTCAAATGGTCCATACTATATATACTTGGAAAAGGAATGTGAACCATCTAGTATGAGTCAAACGACCCATTCGAATAAAAAATAATGATATAAAAGATGAAATTTTGAGTAAAATACATATTTTTTTTATAATTATGTCGGTAACACAATCAATACATCTTCATAAATAGTAAGTAAATTGTAATAACCAGTTTATTTAGGAGAGCGGAAAGTAAAACAATGACCTAAACGTACGGTAGTAGGTGACGATAATAAATAAGAACGCGAGATCAAACTCCATAAGTTTACTCCTCTAACAATTACATTCCTCAAAAGTATATGAAAAAAAACACCTACCAAGTTCTCAATGTGAAACCCTAATCTAACCCTAATCTAGTAAAGGTGCAATGTTTGAAAACCTTTTCTATCTCTTGATAATTTTTTAATAGAACCAAAATCAAACTTTTGATTTTTATAACAAGATAAAAAGTAAAGAAAAAGAGACACATGTGACTATAAATAATAATAGGAATATTTTTGGGGAGTATTTTGAAAATAATATATTAAATAATTGTTTTTTTTGTTGGAAGGTCAGGGTTTTTGGTTGCGAGAGGGTATTTAATCCCCCGCCTCCGCAGCCTAATCGGATCGTCTTTGTTTCCTATTTCCTGGAGCGAGCGAGGAAGCGAGAGGGAGGAGCGAGGGATCCTGTTCTCGACGCGCTCATTTTTGCTCTTGGCCTCGTCATCTTGCTCACGCTCCTTCGATTCGCGTGAATTTTCTCGCGGAAAGGAGATGAAGTACGTGCTGGTGACCGGAGGAGTGGTGAGCGGATTGGGCAAAGGGGTGACGGCGAGCAGTATTGGAGTCCTCCTCAAGGCATGCGGCCTCCGCGTCACCTCCATAAAGATTGGTACTTGCTTTGCCTTTCCCCTTGAGTTTGAGACAAAAAGTTTGCAAAAAGAAGAAAGTTTTTTCCCCTCCCGCTGAAATGAGATTTATCTTCTCGATTTTCTGTTGCCGTTGCTTCTTTTGGGGGAAAAAATGGGCGCTATTTTGAGTTTTCCCTTAGATGTAAATAACGCCTTTTATCTTCTTTTTGTTTGATTCGTTTGTCCTCTAACCCAAAGGAAGGACCTTTTTCGTTAATGAGGTTGATTTGGAACTTAATCGTCATTTCTTGTATAGCAGGAACCGTTTTGGCCTTTGTTTTTCTCGTGATTTTCAGCAGCCGGGGTTTTGTTTGTTAAACCATCCAGAAACTAGACTTTTTCTCGTAGCTTTGTAGGAAAGGATCAAATGACCGTCTTAGAAATTTGTTTGCAAAGACCTTTCGTCTTTTCTTTCGTCGTGGTAATAGAATACTCTTTTGAAGGCCATCGGTTGGCGCTTCTGTCATTCGAGCAGCAGTTTGGTCGTTGTCAACTAGTGCCTCTCATGTACAATGACCTGGTTCAGTTTCTCTTCCTCTTTCGTTTCCGGTTGAAGTCGAATGAATTAATGCATTGAGATGATAAAGAACAGTTTTTCAATAAAGAAAGAAAAGTTGATAAAGAACACCGATAAATCTTTATGTCACCTCTCTCTCTCAATAGCAGTGCTGCAAAGCCGAGACGTAAAAGGATTGGTTGGATATTTCCTTTAAGCTATTTCAGGTCAATAGTCAATACAAACAAATATGTTCCTGTAGTTTTTTTCCACTTCAGATAAAAAAAAGGTGGAGAAAAATGAAAAACGCTCGGAGGTTGGATATTCATAGGCCATTCATGTAACTGTTGTTTTCCATCTTTGCATTAAGATTCGTCGTTTTCTGAATATTAATTGAATTTATGTCTACTTTATGCAAAGACGTTGTAATATGAGGGATTGTTTTTCTGCTTTTTTTTTTTTTTTTTTTGATATCACACCATTTCTTCACTTAGAAGTAGTTAACTTTTGTTTTTTTGTTCATAATGGAACTCATGCAGATCCATATTTAAACACTGATGCTGGAACTATGTCTCCATTTGAGCACGGGGAGGTATTTGTCTTAGACGATGGTGGCGAGGTAAAGTATTCTTCAAGTTCTCATATGCCTCCTACGTCGGTTTAATTTCAAAGATTTAATGACACATTGACTTTCACGGATACCAATGGTAGCAAAATATCACTAATATTTTTCTTTTTTATGTGGTGGAAATCTAAATTATTGCACTTCATTTATTGTTTTGTTTGTAGGTGGATTTGGATCTTGGAAATTATGAAAGGTTTCTTGATATCAAGTTAACTCGTGATAATAATATCACTACCGGGAAAATCTATCAGGCACGCAGATAATAAAGCTTATCTATCTAAGTGATGTTAATTTATGATATGCAAGTTTGCACGATCAACATTGGTTCTCTTATTTTTCATGTCATTTTCACATTACATTTATTCCTAACCTAATTATAATTACATTTTGATCGTCATTTTTGGCGGTAGTCTGTCATTGACAAGGAAAGGAGGGGTGACTATCTTGGAAAAACAGTTCAGGTACGTGTCTTTTTGGAACCAAAGCTTTGATCCTAAGATGCCTAGTATTTTCTTAGATTCTCAGTCTTCATTTCCTTTTTAGGTTGTCCCACACATTACTGGTGAGATACAGGAGTGGATTGAACGCGTAGCAATGATACCCGTGGATGGCAACGAAGGACCTGCTGATGTCTGTGTCATAGAATTAGGTGGAACAATAGGTAAAAGTTGATTCTAGGGTCCTCAAACAGGTTGCATGAAATATATCACAGTTCTTTCTGTCTGAAAATCCTTTTTGATGCATGTATAGCATATGAGCAAACTGTTCATGTCATACTTTTAACGACAGTATAATATTGATACAGGTGATATTGAGTCAATGCCCTTCATTGAAGCTTTGGGTCAATTCTCTTACCGTGTTGGTGAGAAAGTTGTACTTGCTTCTGTTTATGATGCCTTCACAGCAGTAGAGCAGTTTTTTTTTTTTTGCTGTTGGTTCAGTATATGATATTTGCAATCCATTATTGTACTTCAGGCCCTGGTAATTTCTGTCTGGTTCATGTCAGCCTCGTACCAGTATTGAATGTTGTTGGTGAGCAGGTAAAGAATTAGTGTAAATGTCATTGATCTTTTCTAATTTAGCTAGAATTTTATTAATAGAATAATGTTTTTGTACCCCTATAGAAAACTAAGCCAACCCAACATAGTGTTCGGGGTCTAAGAGGACTTGGATTAACACCAAATATTTTGGCATGCCGCAGTGCAAAGGTTTTTCAGCTACTCCCTTCTTGACCTATTGCTCTGTTGTCTCTCTTTTAAGTTTTTTTTTTCACCGTTACCAATTGATTCTTGATAATTTTACTACAATGATTATGACAGCCACTGGAGGAAAATGTTAAAGAAAAACTTTCACAATTTTGTCATGTTCCGGTACTATGATTTTTTCCCACATTTTTTTTTTGAGATGACTATGATTGTGTGCATATTCGTGATGCTAAGTGATCAAATAATCCTTTTGCAGGTACCTAATATTGTCACCCTTCATGATGTTACGAACATTTGGCACATTCCTCTATTATTGAAGGTGAACCACACAACTCTTGTTATCATGTGGTTCTACATTCTTTATGCAACTTGTTTAAACTAACAAAATATGGCCAATGGCATGGATCATTTTACAGAAGCAGAAGGCACATGAAGCTCTCATAAAAATTTTACAACTCCAAGGGTCTGCATGATGCACACTCAAAATATTTCTTTTTTCAAGGATAGTTTTGGTTTGTGATTAACTAAAACTCAGTGTTTCATTTGTTGGCATATATAGAGTTGCTAAGGAACCTAGGTTGGATGAATGGACAAGAAGGGCTGAAATATGTGACACGTTGCAGGATCCCGTCGGTTTCCTCTCTTCTGCATTTATTTTCTTATCTGCCCTATTTTTTCCACTACTATAGTCTTGTTCACCAGTGAGAGGAGTTGCCATTGATTTCTCAGGTCAGAATTGCAATGGTCGGAAAATATACTGGTCTTTCTGATGCTTATCTCTCGGTCTTGAAGGTGAGATAAATACATTTCTAATTACATCCTATCATTCCCCTTTCTTTATAGATGTTCTGTAATATTTTATAATCTTAGCAAAATCTCTCATTCTTTATGTTCTTCAAGTAAAGATTAATAACATTCTTAATGGCCCTGTGCTTCTCGTAGAGGTAGTTATAGTTTATGAGCTGCCATGATCATTGCTATAGCTGGTCAAATCAGCTAACAGCAATGTTTTATATGCAAACTACTGTTGTTGGACTAATCAATTGACAAGTGGGAGTCTAAATATGTTAGACTGCTTTCATGGTTCTTCTGGTATTACTAAGATATCAAAATTATGCTCGTACGAAACTGGTACGTGTAGGGTAAATTTGCTAGAGTTGTATGCACAGTTTGTTTGGGACCATTTGTTGATAACTAATAATTAGTTAGGACGATAGCAATATAGATGTATCTTTGCAGACACTCATTTGTAGTTGTTTAGCTCATGAACCTTTTTGGTCAGGCACTTTTGCATGCCGCTGTTGCTTGCCAAAGGAAACTGGTTGTGGATTGGATAGCATCTCCTGACCTTGAAGAAACTACCGAAAAAGAGGTTTGCTTTACAATCATGTTCTGCCTTCAGCACCTTTTGTTATAAGGCTTTCTTACTCTTTTATTTGAACCTGATGGCTTTCTTTACGACAATGTTGCTTCCTTACACAGGCTCCTGAAGTCCACAAAAAAGCTTGGGGTCTATTGAAAGTGCGTTGGCTCTAGCTATCTTAAATCGCCACAGCTTATATGATTTTGATGTGGAGGTTTTAATGCTGTGTTTGCATCTAATCACATTGTTAACGGCTTGATTCAGGCAGCAAATGGCATACTAGTTCCAGGAGGTTTTGGGGATAGGGGCGTGCAAGGAAAAATACTTGCTGCTAAATATGCTCGTGAAAACAAAGTGCCTTATCTTGGAATTTGTCTTGGAATGCAGATTGCTGTGATTGAATTTGCTCGATCTGTTATGAAGTTGCCATATGCAAACAGTACAGAGTTTGTCCCTGATACGAAGACACCGTGTATTATCTTCATGCCTGAGGTAAGTAATAAATATACTAACCTCTATATGTCATTTTGATTAGATGTATTCAGGCTCGCGTTGCCTTATGAATATCAAATGCAATCTCAAGGGCTCTAAAACTCATATGGGCGGTACGATGAGGCTTGGATCTAGGACGACATATTTTGAAGTCCCTAACTGTAAAGCTGCAAAACTGTAATAACTGATACTCTCCTTGGTGTTTTTTTTTTTTGTGTGTGTTTTCACATACTTCAATTCTTGTATCGCTTTGGATAGGTACGGCAATGTTAATTTTGTTGATGAACGACATCGGCACAGATATGAGGTCAGTTCACAGTTCACTTTTAAATAGCCAACGATCTCTAGGTGTTGTTCTCGAACCATCACTACTGAAATAGGTGGATTACATTTTTGATAGGTAAATCCAGATATGGTCCCAGAATTTGAGAAGGCTGGACTTGCTTTTGTCGGTAAAGACGAAACTGGAAAGCGAATGGAGGTGCACAGAAGATCATTCTTGCACTCTTGAATAAATTTTGAATTCCGTCCTGACACCCGATATGTTACCAACTTCTGTAGGTTATTGAGCTCCCCGATCATCCTTATTTTATCGGAGTGCAATTTCATCCAGAATTCAAATCTAGACCTGGAAAACCATCTGCTCTTTTCTTAGGTAAATGCCATATCTTAGAAATAATCGACATTACACCCTTTGGGTTTGTTCAACTAAATGTTGCTCTCTCAAAATGTTTGACAGGACTAATCGCAGCCTCGAGCGGGCAGCTCAATACTTTGCTAAGAACTCCTTTCGCTTCCGATGCAGCACCACCTAGACTCCCTTCGACGAATGGTCCTGTGACACTAAAACCTCACCAGAATGGCAATTTGAAGAAGCTCACCAATGGCCTCGCCAATGGAAACTACCATGCCAACAGCATCAATGGCAATGGTGTGCATGTGTGATTTTTGCACTGATGTGCATCTGCTGCCCCCTTTTTTGCCATGTCTACTTTCGTTGTTCTTTCGTGTCGAGGCTACCCTTTGCGCTCCATCGAGGAAGAAGTTTGCGAACTCGAGGGACTGAGAGGCATAGTGTTGTTCTAAGGTTTTATGAGAGAGCAAACATCCTTGTTCCTCTTGGCTTCGTTGAGGGGGACTTTGGTATAACTTTTTTTGTATAAAGAATTAACTTATTTTTAAATTTTGGTTGTGAAGTATATCTTGATTTGTAGAAAATATTTTTTTAATTATTTTTTGGTGTGATGAAAAGTTTTTTTTTTAAATTTTTAAAAATTAAGTCTTATTGTTATTAAATTTTTAGTATTTCAGTAAAACCATCGGCATTATTCTAAAGATTTATAAGGATCTTTTAATAATTTATAAAACTAAGTGGGTTGATATTCCAAATTGGATATACGTGCAGTGCGTTTACCCCAACGTCCAACGTGACTATCTGCACGAGGAGGATGGAATTTTCCGTGTTGTACGACCTCTTCATCCTCCTGTAACAGTGGGGGCGGCACCCCAATTTAGGTACGCATTCTTCCCCTTCTGTTGGCACTAACTGATTTGTTTCACACTATATAGATCTACCTAATTGATTTGATTCTCTGTATGCTATACTTAATTGTGTAACGGTGTTCTTCGCCTTGATGCTGATAATTGTTTTCTCATTTACTCTCTTCAATGAAACTGCACATTCTTTTCAGTTCTCACCCACCACCGGCGACCGTGGTCTATCTTAACTCAAATTATAATTTAGAGGAATATAAATTTAGAGAGAATCAAAACCAATTACGGTTGGATTCTGGCCATGATCTGACACAATCGCAGATAGAATCCTGCCGTTGCTAGACCCGGTCAATTCGCAGTCGGATTGTAGCCAGAATCCGATCACAATTGACCTCGATCCAACCGGACATGAGTCGTCCGGAATACGACTATGATACGATTGAAATTCGGCCGCGATCTGGTCGGGGTCCAGTCGAGGTCCGGCCTGGAGTGATCCGCCGGCATGACTCACGGTAAGGCAACGCTACGAAAGAAGACGAAGATGCTAGAAAATTTTGGATTTTAGAAAGAAAAAAATTATGTGGACCTACCACGAGGGCAGGCCTGCAGCCGTCCATAATTTTTTTTCCGCAGCGAAGCAAAATTATATATAAAACTAATTAAAATTTAATCTTATTAAATTTATTTAGGAATATAATAATAATATAATTAATAGTTAATACGAAAATAATTTTATATGATTATATAGAAATTTTTAAAATTTTAAAATGAATTTTTATTATATTATATTTTTAGAAAATAAATTTTATTTATCAAAATCTAAATTCCAAGTTCTAAATTTATCAAAATGATATAAGCATTGTCTTCTTCTCGTCGCCTAAACCCTAAAGTGCCGCCGCCGCCGTCTTCTTCTCGCGCTGTCGTGCCCGTCCCGTGAGCTGCCAGATCAGGCCACGCCGGAGCGCCTCCGACGTCGTTGTCCGATTCATCCAAGGTAATCATTTCCAATCCGATCCGTTCTTTTTCCGTTATAACGTCCGAGAATGGTATTTGCAAGCAACGTTATTTATCGGAACTTTGGAACGGCCTGGCGTTCCCGTGCCGCAACGCCCCGGCAGTTCCACGTCCGTTCCGACGAACCATGGATTGAATGGTATTTTGTTTGATTTAATTGGACAATAGCATATAACTGTTAATGTATTCTATAACTAAGCAATAGGTTATCGCTGAATGCATATATTGTATTTGATATCAGTAAAGCAAAAGTTTCAACTATTCTACTTTCCTTTTGTTTTCCTTAACAATATTATCTATTCTGAACAAGAGACATAATTCCTCACTTCATTTCTCACCTTTCCCTTTACATAAAAATCTTACTAGCTAACCAACTACTGCAATTACTCCTTGATCACAAAGTGTGGTCAAGCCACCTCTCCCAAGGGACATTTGTCCCTGGCTCGCCGTAATTGGCTTGCCGCTGATGATTTCCTTCCATTCTTTATAGAGACTCCCTTGAAGGTCAGAGGCTAATGAGGATCTCCTTCACCGGAGTCCTGTCAACATGCCTAATCCCACTTAAAGTTCTGAGATTAGATTTGGCTATCACTCCTTTCTATACCAACCCAAGTTGGTTGATTAAGCATATTTGTTTGTGTATATACATTGTCTTGCTATCTTGGTTCAATACTTTTCCCTGCTTAGTAACAAACCTGTTGCCTAGATGTCAACAGAATTGGGAGTGACTGCAAGTATACATTGTAATTTTCAATTGATAGTCTATAGATCATTATCTCATACAAATTTTCATTATATTCTATATCCTTTTTCCGATAATCTCTTTTAATAATCCATAATCTAATTAAGTTAGCAAAATACATATCAATTGCTTAATGTGTTTTTGTCTGTTGCTAACAATTTGTGTAGTATATAGGCTGTTGTCTCACTATCATGTCTTTGTTCATGATATAAATTGTTTCATATATGAAGGAAAATTATTTGAATTTTCTTTGACGAATCAATGTGTCTAATGTTACTAGCCCCAATTGAATTTGCATCAAAGTTTAGACTGGCACGATCCTTCCAGGGAAACTGATCCATTACTTAACATTCTGTTATCTGACAATCAGATTAATATAGACAAATGATATATATCTTTGATCATTTTTATTGGCTTCAAATGATATACTACCAGTTCTTCACCATTTTAATCATGCTTGCGAAAAGTGCCTTTATTCTGTAAACTACATCTATTACTTCTATTTCCTTGTTGTTTCAAGGTTGTCTTTTTTCATGGCAGCAGAAAAAATAAAGATGAAGAAAGGGGTACATCCTCAAAGGCAGTGGATTTCATATGTGACTCAAAGTGGTAGATTGATGAATATTATGATGACCCGAATTAGCCATGTTGGTAAAGTCTACCATTTGAGAGCTAGGCGCCAGATGGCTCAAAGTCTTGGGCAGATCGCAAAGTTCAACCGCCGATACGGGAAGAAGGAAGAAAATGAGGAAAAATAAACCAATTCACAACTTGTTTTGCCATCTTTTGTTTCTTTTGTCATAAGATTCACATTTGGATACAAGATTGTCAAGGACAACTTGATTCTGATGTTACTAGTTTCTTTAGAGACGTAGTCTCTCCTTGCTTTGATTGTTTTGTTACATGCCTACTGTGTCGAAGCAATCAGTTCCTTCTCAGTGTTTCTACTTTCTATGCCATGGCTCTTTGTTTTTATTTATATAATAAGTATTTTACCTCATACTTTTTTTTTTTTTTCAAAATACTAATTCTATTGTCATCATTTTCCCTGTTATATTTGTAAATGGTATTAAAATGTCCCTTGACCAATTGAGTGGTAAGGCGTGGATACCAGATTATTAAAAAATAAAAAGAGGTTTTTTTAAAAATTTAAAATATAGGGGACAAAATGATTTTTTTTCTAGATTGGACTAAAAGCCAGTTCGAAGCGGTTCGAATCATTGCGAATTCGAATGGCTTGTCGTCCTCATTGATGGTTGACGGGTGAAACGAACCGACCGGGCTCGGGATCTCGACCGGCGGTTCGGTTGCAGATATTTGCTCGAGGTGGACGCGCAGCGAGCTCATGGCGCAACGCTTCTGCCTCTTCCCAACACGCAAAGCCCTCGTTCCCCACCTCTCGCTCTCCCCACTATTTACTCTTCCCCCTTCCCTTTCCCTCTCCGGTTCACCTCCTCCTCCTCCTCCTCCAATTTCATTAGGGCTCCCGACCGACCGCCATGGCGCTTTGCGGGGTCTCCTTCCTCCCCGCGCGCGATGCGCTCCGGATCAGCCTTCCGCCCCTCACCTCTTCTCCCTTCCCTTGCTCTCGGCGTTCTTCGGGATCCAGAGTTATGCGGAGAAGTCAGGCCACGTGCTCTCTCCGGAAGATCGACTCCGCCGCTCCGTCCGGCGCCGGTAAACCGGCGTTGGAGGCCGATGAGCAGATCGGACCCGTCATGAAGTTCAGGATGTCTGATTTTGCAATCTCGTCTCAAGTTAGCGTCGGTCTTCATGGACGGGTGGGTTATGGCGTGTTCTTCAAGCAAAATGTTGACTTTTTTTGTTCTTGAAATCTAAGGCGCTTATTCTCTCGGTTTGTTTCTTATTGCGTAGGCTGACGAGTTGATCTTCGAGGCGACTGTTTGTGATCCCAATAGGTGAGTAGAATTCTCCCCGGTTTGGCCTAACTTGTTCTAATGCCCCACGAAGGCCAAAGTTCGGATTTTGATGGATTCGTACCACTTTAGCTCGCTTTACAAATCGAGGGTAGTGCTTCGGCAACTGACTACTGTGCAAGCGAAGCGCAGAGGTCAGCGTGCATTGGAGGTCGGCTGGACTGAGCTTCTTTTGCTAAATCAATGGAATGATTTTGCTCCAATATTTGATTAGAAGTAATACACATGATATAACCACTGAAAGACCCTGACTTGGCATTGTTTTCAGGTTCTGAAGAAACTTGCTCGGCGCAAGCTTATGTATCACTCCTATGCAATGCAAGTCTATGGTTATGTGTTCTCCTCAGACATTGGAGACAATATCCCGTTTACATTGGTGCACGGAGTAAGTTCTAGCATCTTATGTTTTACCATGGTATTATAACATATTTAGGAACGACAAAATAAATCATGAATTTAGATAGTTGATTATTCGAGCCCTTAGCCAGAGTATTTTAATATGCTAGGTTCTTTCTGCAGTATCATGGTAGTTATTCTCTGAGACATTGGCTTCAACTCTCAGATTGGCTTCCCACGTTGGAAGTTACTTTGGCACTAGATGACGAGTGTCTTAGGAGGGTTGGGGATGATACAACAGGTGGACCTGCTGTTAGCCGGCAACATCGCCTCACCAGAATTTTAATGAGAGATCTTCTCATTGCAGTGAGCAAACTGTATTAGTGTGTACATTTATTTTTTTTCATCATGGATTATATTAACGATTGTGGGTTTTTGTAGGTCAACTACTTGCATAGTCATGGGCTAGCTCATACAGAACTAAGGCTAGAGAATGTACATATCAGTCCCGTTGACAAACATGTTAAAGTAAGTTAGACTTTACTATTTGCACTTTCTTTTGCTATTTGGAAGGTGTTTGCTTGATTTAACTAGAATTTGCCAATCTATTGCTGGTATTTTTGAGTTTTTATATTATTTAATTCTATGTAGCTAGATTTAGTAAATTATGCTAAATTTTTCGAGGTAGCCTATACCTTCCTTTTTCACATTCTGTACATCTTGTTAAAATCTTAATTGATTTAGAAGAAGAGTAAATCTCTTGCATAGTTGTTTTTTCCTGTGCAAGCTTTTAGCTCTAAAAACTGAAAGTCCTTGAGTGATTTTTTTTTTGACAATTTAAATTGTTGTCTGGAACTATGACATTTCTGTCAAGAGATAAATTTTAGTTGCGTTAAATAAAATTGAGTTTTGCCCTTCCTACTGCCTCTAGATTCCTCACTTTAAGCAAAGGTAGCTGATCAAAGCCACTTACTATCTTGAATGTACCCACATACGGTTGCATTGCTTTCTTTTCTCAAGGTATACTACCACATTGTTTACATTAACACATGAGAGATATGCCTTCCAAATTCACAACTCTGGTTATTGCCAAACTACACAAACATGGAATTTCATTATTCGAACATGGTGAGTCTTGGTTTGTCTCATATCAAGTCTCACCTCCTTGTAGAATGGTTTTGAAGCAGCTGAGGGCAAATTAGAATGCTTTAGATAATATGATTTTCCCTTAGGTGAAGCCATTCTTTGAAGTTTATTTCAAACTGCATATAAGATGGTTAGATATTCAAAGTTCATTGTTGAGGTGTTTCTTACAAAAGTTTGTATACACTGCATAAAGGGATTCCGTTCATTTAGTTTCAACATCATTTGAATTAGATGATATTTATGTTATTAGATAGGTATCCTTGGAAATGCTGCTGATTTCAACAACAGCAATCCAAACCATAGCACCAATGAGGTGAACAATGACAGGAGGAAATTGATGATTGCGTTTGATATGAGGTATAGTGATAAATACGAGGTGAATGAATGTGAAGAATTGTTCTACCAGAAACTATGGAAGTTTCTTGCTGCAATTTTTAATTGTCTTTTCTGTTATAGATGTGTTGGTTTCATCATGGCAAGACTGATTCTGAAGGAGCTAATGGATGCATCGATCTTTCTAAAGTTTAAGTCTTTCTTGACAAAGGTTTGTTTATTTGTAAAATTACTTCAACTCCTTGGAGAAATGAACTGCATATCAGCACAGTGGAATAGACATATTGTAATGCTTTTATGCATGTAAATAGAGGAATCAAATTATCATTATTATAAATATGCTAAGAATAATAAGGCGCTCCAGTGTTACTGGATTTAATCACTTCTGTATCTTCTTTATGATAATTTATACATTTTTGTTTGCAGGGAAATGACCCGTCATGTTTGCGTGAGTTCCTTTTGCCAATTCTGTGCCGGGATTCACCATCTGGCAATCCTGGTTTGCAGGTTAATGTACACCTACTTTCTAAATTTCTTGTAAGATGTAGAGAAAGCTGGTTTGCTAAAAAGAGTTCTTTATATTTATGTTATAGATAATGGATAGGAACTGGGGTGCTGGTTGGAACCTTCTCTCACAGTTGCTGGCTTTGAAACCTTCTAAGAGGATAAGGTATAAACCGAACATGACTTTAGAGTGAGAATTATCATTCGCCCCTAGAGCGAAATATAAAACTGAAAATAGTTGGATGCTGGATTTTATGATGTCACACATGTAACATTACACTAGTGTAACTACATAACTTCAGTGAGTATATTTGCAAACTTGCAACCTTATGCTTGGTTCTGCTTAGACTCCCTAGTTATAATTTTTGTTTTGAATTTCCATGCAGTTGTTTGGACGCACTAAGGCATCCATTTTTATGTGGTCCTAAATGGCGCACAGGCCCTTCCATGGATTTGATCCGATGGGGTTTAGGTTCAACTACCGTTCGGATGTCAGAAGATTACATCTACGTCGGTCATCAGGTGATGGAGCACACTTTTCTTTTATATTTCATGTATAATCTCAAATTATGCACATGATTACCACACTAGTTTGGGTTAGGACAAACAAGCTGTGTAGAATACAATAAGATCCATATAGCGAACTCCAAATAGTCAGGACATAAGCCATAAGCCATAAGCCATAAGAAAGTATGAGCACCCCTCTTTTAAAATCTAAAGTCTTGTAGATATCATCCACTTTTTTGATCTTGATCCTGTCAATATTAATTACAACTTCGATTTTAATTTTGTTTTTGCCATGATTACAGCGAAGTAGGATTGCTTATTTCATAGAGCTGATGGAGTTGCTGAATCCAAATCCTAGAACTAAGGTATCTATCCAGACTTACTACTGTAAGTCGTCGAAAATATATAAAGCATAAATCCGGTGAGCTTAGAGGTAATTTTCCTGTGCATTTGTGTGACCTTGCAGGGTTGGCTCAACTTCTTACCCGGTAGGTGGAGGTTGTTATACTCCACGGGAAGGCATATTGGATTAACTCTTCGACAAACTACCCCGAGAGTCCTTATCGATGATGCTTACCTAACTTTGCGACAAGCTTCAGTTCCAGATCATCGCAGCTTTTCACTTGTATCTAATATAAGCTTCAAGATCATACCAACACCTCATTGGCCGCACGACAAGTCTGGCCCCACTGGAAGTTTGCAGGTAAAGGCTCTTGTGAAGATTTGCCCTGGGAGAAGGCATTACCCGAAAGAAGATGATAGCGAAGAAAGCAGAAGGTTTGCCATCCACAACTCCACGTCGGGTCACCTGTCCAGTAGGAAATGGAAAGGGATGGACAGTCTTAAAGAGCTTCCCTCCAGCCTTCCAGCTGTTAAACTTACCATGGATGATATCGATGTATCGTTGAAACTTGATTCTTCCTCATTGAGTGCCGATACCGCCAAGAAAGTGCTTCAGGAGGTCCGCACACAGATCCCGTTTGAAATGTTCGACGTGTCTAAGTTCGTTTGCGGTACTTATGTAGATTCGAGGATGATGGTTCTTCGCGGAATCAGTGGGTCGGCTTTGCTCTTCACAAGATCGTGTTCTGTAAATGAGAATGTCTAAAATCCAAAAGATTTTCAACATGTAAATTCTTCCAGACTCTTTTGAGGTTGTTCCCCTCTGTACAAATATTGCATCATATTCTCAATCCAGCAGTGCTTTGAGTTTTAAACAGTGAAATTGGTCAGTTTCGATAAATTGTGGGAAAAAAAATAAGGGGTGTTGCGAGAATCGAACTCACGACCTCTCGCACCCGAAGCGAGAATCATACCACTAGACCAAACACCCTTGTTGTTTAATTTTTGTTATTTTGGATAATGAAGCTAATCAATTAGGTAAAAGGTAAATAATTCTAAATTTACTCCGGCTGTTTTTTTTTTAAATATAATAAATAATAAAAAAAAATTAGATCCATCTGCATTTCGTTCGCCATTGCCGCGGTCGAGGCCGCCTTCGCTGGCTACAGCACGCCGCCGGAAGACTATCTCAGCGGTCTGCTCAGTCCTCTTCTTCCTCCTCACCCGCGACTCCTTCCGCACCTCCGTACTCGCTTGCCGATGGCGTCGTGTCGCATTCCGACTATTTCATGCGGACCTCTAGGTTACCAGTTGCCGTCGACTCGTTGCTACTCTTGCTCTATCGGGCGTCTTCGACTCGCCTCCGAATGCAGATTGATTCGTCCCCGACGTAGTTCGCCGCTGCAACTGGATCGACTACGGTCCCACTCCGGAGTCTGTCCATTTGGCCATCGCTCGTGGCGGTCGGTCCCCAACCTTCCTCAGCGAAGGCGCTTTCACTCATGATTTCGAAGGTATGCTTGGCAAGGCTGTTCTCTTGCTCGCCTGATTTGGAAGAATTAACATTAAACTCAGGATTTCGGTTGATCAATATCAGAAACTTGGACGTTCAAAGCTGAAATCCGATGTTCGTCTGGAACAGTTACATGTTGGCCTCTGTTCAGTTGCAGAGCCTTTTGGAACACTATCTTCGTTACTTGTCTCTTTATAGCAAGGTATATTGCTGTCCTTTTCTTGTTTAACGATAATTAGATTGTCAACTACAAAATATTAGGAAAAAAAAAATCCAAAATGGTTTAAATCATTAACCTTTCACAGGTGAGCTTAAGATTTTTGAATGCAAAATGACAATGGTCATCAATGCATAGTATAGTAGATTGTAATTTGAATCCTAAATGTGTGTTAGCTTGGTATGTGTATTTGTAGGACATTAAATTAAGCACAATGTTCATCGATGGAAGATATTTATATCAATTGCAGAGTAGTTAATTTTTGTCTTTATGGAAAAAGAATCTACACGACCACTATACCTAAAGGGATGATGAAAATGGTCATAAATGGATAATATATTGGAAAAAGAATTCATGTGGACAAAGGATCCTAAATGTAAATTGTGTGTGCGTGCACATGCTTATCAGCATAATGTTATAGTGAATTGGTTACTATGGGGCGATAGTAGAAAAAGGAGCAAAAACAAGAGTAGATATAGAGAGAAAGGGACATGGAAGAAGGGATATAAATTTTTATTTCTGCTTGCCAATTTTATATTACATGTCTATCTAGAAAATAAAAATACATCTTAGTCATGGTGAAAATCTAATTGCCTGGTCATCTTCTGTTGTTGGTTTCTTTTGAGACTATTTCTTTCTTGCTTGATCGAGGATGAAGCCTCTCTTGATGATAGCACATGAGCATGCAGAATAGCAAAATCATAGATAGAAAGTATGACAATAGTGTTTATGTTATTCAATGCCGAACCATGTATCTGGTTTTTGCTTGTGTTTACAAAATAGTGTTGTTGGTAGCAGAGAGATAGCATTGGTTGTTTAGATTGCAAGACTATTTTCAATGCCAATCTTCTATTCACTCTTATTGCCGCCGCCGCCGCCGCACCCCCCCCCCATAAATAACCAACATGTTAAATAGGAGCTAATATCATATTTTGGTCAAGCTTTTGTCATAGTGATTTTAGATCGTTTGTGAATCTGTGATATATAAAGTTTTCAACACTACTGTTGTTTTTTTCCTAGTTAATTCAGTGTTTTGCTTTTCTTTTTCAGTTATAGCTTATGTCTACTCCAGAAAGTTTACCAGTTCTTCACAAATTGTTGAAGTTGGAGATCCATCGACTTCTGGTCACAATTCCAACAGTTTGGTAGTGCTATTTTCTGTTCTTCAGTGCACACCGAATCTATATTCACTCATTTTAATTGACAATGGACAGGCATGAGATCAGTCATCATATGTACATTGATTTTGAAGCAATGATAATATTTTGATTTGATTTGATTTGATTTATCTCTTCTTATGATTTGAATTTCAGGGACCATATGGAAGAGAAATCAATTAGTGGAGGAATTTATTGAATATTGTGCCCATCAAAGGTTTAGATCACCTTAAGAAAAGTTTCTGCTAGAATCAAAACTACAAGAATTCAATCAGCCATTTTGGAGATATTATTGGAGAGAGTTCAAGCATGGGATGAAGTAGTGGTGACTACACATAGGGATGTGTTTATCATACTAGCAGATTATATACTGTATATAAAAGCACATGAACTGTGATGTTATCAACATTGCACATAATGTTTTATGAACTTAGCTCATGCTCTCCATTTGGTGCCATTGTATGGCATCTAATGGTGTAAGGTTGTTTGGGAGTGAGTAAAAGGGCCTCTTGATTTTTTTCATGGGCGCCGTCAAGTGTCATGAATTCCAATGTTGTTCTGGCCCCTGAAAATGTGTAGGAGAGTATTCTTAAGGTGAGTATTCTTTTTATTTCAATTATTAATGCATGGTTAAGATGGGATATTATTGTTATGATGCTATATTAGCTTTCAACCACTCTCAATTATTTTTGTGATGCAGAAAGGGATTAAAATCTCTCAGAGGAATGGGTGTGACAACTCTTGCCTCCTCTGCAATATATTCAACAGGGTCGCTACTACTGGGATGTTGTAGCATAGTTCAACTATAGGGCCATCTGATTCAATCAGTGTTATCTGCTGTTCAAGTTTTTATCTAATTTAGTTGCCCTTTCGAGAGGTTTGTAACATTACATCATAGAGTACTCTCTTTGACTAATGTAATAGTTGATGTTCTTGTTGTACAGGATGTGCAGTGAAAGGAGACTTTGGCGTCAAGCTTTCTGCTTAATTATCAGCGGACGAGTGATCCATCTGCCGAGGTTAAAGGATTCCAGATGCAGCATTCCTTTTGTTGTTCTGAAAGGACACAATAGGATTGTTACAGTTAAGTTGTATGCAATAGATTTGTTACAATTCAGGTGTGCTATATTTGTGTGATGCTTGTGTTGCGTGTGTTTGCGAGATTGTTAATTGCAGTTGGACACTGATAACTGCAAGTTTATAATAGAGAAAAATGTGGAGTAGCTCATGGAATGCCCTTCGAAGGTGAACTCTCGACCTCTATGATAGGATATTTCTTGAATAAACAAGTTAAGAGTAAAATAAAAGCATGCTTGTTCTTGGAGCATAACACTAACTCATTCCTACTGCAATTGTTTTTTATTCATATGTCACAGTTGTTCACTATTGTTGCTAAGGTTGGCTTGTGCTGGTGGAGAACCTAATCAAATTGTATCACTTGTTCGGGATGAAGACAAGTACATTATTGGAAAGAACTCGAGCATCACCAAGGTACATTCTTAAATCAACTTAAGCATGCCAGCTTCTTGTTCGAGTGATCTGTAAGGCATTTCATAATTTAGAATAATTAATCATCTTTGATTCATAAAAATTATAGAGAAAAAAGAACAAGATTCTTAAATGGATCTCCTTATCCTATAGCTGGAGCCTTTGATCATTGAACTTGGCCTTGTCTCTCTTACTAATCGACATCAATCATATTTAAGATATTCTCTTTTGTGATTATCTTAAAATTTAATCGTGCCGTGTCTTAATTACTATACTTAATTCATGGTCATAACTTCTAATTGCATCCCTGACAATTGGATACTGAATTGTCACCATCTGCATTATATATAAAGCTATTTCAGATTTATTTTGACAACTCTTTATTACCTCGAGATATTTATTTCTTTAATAAAAAGTTTGTCGTATTTTTTGAGACCCCTCCAGTAGTTGTCAGATGATGAAGCCAAGACGTAGACGCTGCATGCCTCTGTCTACATATAATGGCATTACGTTGACTGATAAAATATGAAAAACTCCTGCAAAATTCCAAATACAAAACAAAAAATCTACTCCAACTACTCAACAAGGTACAATCACAGTGAAAAATAAATAAATAAATAAAATAAAATAAAATGAAATAAATAAACAAACTAACAAAAGAGCCTCATGCACGTTCTCTTCCAAATTATTCATCAACAGCTGAAGTATATATGACTCCTTATGTACACAAACTCACAGGCCCTAAAAATTACCAATCTTTCTTCTTCTTTTTTTCTTTTTTTTTTTTCCCTCTCTTAAATCTTAATCCTTCAATAATAACAATAATAATTATTATTATTATTCATTTTTGATGCCAAGAATTCAAGCATCTAATGGTGCCATTTAGGTACTCTGACCACTTGAGGTCCTCTGGCTCACCTTCAATGTGGATTTCAGCTCCTTTGTTTGGAAGCAGCAACTGATCTGACCATGGAAACATGCCACTGATTTCCATTAGAGGACTGTTGTAGCTCTGCATCTCCATTCCACTGCTATTCACGCTGCTCCCACTGCTGCTGCTCGGGTTCATGGTGCCGATTCCGATTCCCCCCTCCAAGTACTGCAATGGCTGAAAGCAAGCTTCTTCCCGAGGCAGATTCACCACCGAGGCAATCAGTGCGTCGCTGCCGTAGCTTGTCGGCTCGAACCAGCAGAGCGGCGTCGGGTTCTGGCTCGCGGACTGCTCCCTCGAGAGGGAGCTCGAATTCTCAACTGGAGTGGTGGTCGAGGGAGCTACGGCGCCGTCGGCGGCGACGGGTGGCTCGTCGCCGGTTTCGGCGGCGGCCGGTTTGTGGTCTTCTTTCAGCGGCTTGTGGGTGTCCGGGTCGATCCCATTTTGCTTCAGCCTCTTCTTGATGCAGGAGTTCCAGTAGTTCTTGATCTCGTTGTCCGTCCTGCCGGGCAACCGCGACGCAATCTGAGACCACCTGAACAAACAAATTGTCAAGAACACTTCGGACACGGCGAATTGCCCATGAACAGAATTGTCAAGAACCTGTTGCCCAACACGGCGTGGAGTTCCACGATGAGCCTCTCCTCCTCCTCGGAGAACATGCCCCGCTTGAGGTCCGGCCGCAGGTAGTTTATCCACCTCAACCTGCAGCTCTTCCCGCACCTCTGCAAGCCTGCAAAATCCCCCCGGCAGCTTTCACTGTCAATTCTTCTCCGACGGAAGGAAGCGAGCAGCGCAGCGAGGAGAATAACTAACTACGCACCTGCCAGCTTGGGTACAGAGCTCCAGCAGCCATGGCCGAACTTGGTGATGTGGTCCAGTAGCTTCTCGTCCTCCTCAGGAGACCACAGACCCTTCCTCAGCTTCTGCTTGTAGCAGCACGAGTGCCTCCCCATGAAGACAGCAATGTGCCCAACAATTTAGATCAGAAAAAACTTGGAGACAAGAAATTCAACGACAGAAGGAACAAGCTCTGAACTCAAGGGAGAGAAGAAGAAGAAGAAGAAGGGGAGAGATAGAGAGAAGGAGATAAGTGTGCCCAATTCAACTAGGGGGCCTTTTTAACTTGGGGTTGAGTGCCACATCAAGGTGATAGAATTAATGTATGGCTGGCCCTATGGTGGGTCATGTGTCTGCCATTGGAGAGGAGAGGACTCCATGGCTTCAAAACCAAGTCAGTAAATGTTGGGATTTATAAAGGGAAGGTACGTGTGAGGCGATGAGGCATTGACTCTTTGGACCATGACTTGGAGAGGCAGCATGCCATGGACTCCCCTCCTCAGCCTGTTTGTATAGGGGAAAAAATCCTTGGAGTTATCTTCTAAATCTTCACCTTCCATTGCCTTTTAACATGCTTCTTCTTCTTGAGGGAAGTTCGATAGGTTATCTCATTCATATCGAATGCCGTTTTGACAATTTAACACTCTTGAAAGTTCTTCCAAGGGCACTTTAATGGAGTGCACCAGAATGATGATGAGTAAGGGTAGGCCTCTCCCTTTTTTTGCCTTTGTGGTGCAGTATATCTTCTAATGTATCGCCTTCATCCACTAATCATTTATATATTTATCGCTTTATATCTAAAGCTAAATTAAAGTGTTTATAAAAGAGGAAAGGAAGATTCTTCCACACCTCCTCCCATTTTATCGAAATGAGAACTCCTTTAGGGGAAATTTCTTAAACTTGTGTCATTAGGAGAAGATAAGGATCATGAATATAAATTCACTAAATGAGCTTGTTATCATGCATAATTTGAGGGGACTCGTATTGATTTGAAATGACATGAGTTAGTTGTATACCATTAAGTGATTTGCCTTTCTATTGAAAATTTCTTAGTCATTGAAAATTTAGGCACTTTAGTTTTTAGCCATCCATTAGATTTGTCTAGATGCAACTTCAATGATCACAAGGAAACAATGCAATTCAATCAATCCACTCAAGATCTCCAAGAATGACAACAAATTAAGCTTTTTTTAAAAAAATTTATCCACTTTCTATCCTCGAGCCATTTAGTTTGTCAATTTCATTCAAACGAATAAATAATGATTCAATAAGATCGGGCTCACTATCTTACGCTGCACCATTATTAAAGAATTGAAAATTAAAAATTCCATTCGGTTCGCAAATACTTATCCACCAAGACTAACACACTTCAAATTATTACGAATATCAAATAGTTAAACCCTAATTAATGGCTCCACGATAAATTAAACAAATTATAATTTATGCCATTTGTCATCAATGATTAATTGTGGTTTCGGTGGCTTAATTATATATATTCATGTGATCCAAATTATAAAAATCAAATTAAACAAATTGAAGCTTGTCAAGAAGGATCATATCATACTAATGGATTCCCATCTTATAATTTTCTTTTTCTTTTTTTTGCAAATTGTATCAAATTGGGACCCTCCATTAGAGAAACACCTTTATCATCTTGGCCCTCTTCCCCCTTCCCAAAGTCATTCTATGGATTGGATTGAAAATCAAGCAGTGGGGTGGAGTAGTTAAATCAAGCGGTTCAATTGCACCATCATGATCAATCGATGATAATAGTCAAATGAACTTATTTTCTAAGAAGAGTCAAATTGAGCATAAATAGCTCCGATAATTATTGTCAAAGTCTCTCGAGTTGCAATCAAGCTAACTACTACACAGCGGAAAACATTAATGAATCATGAGACTCCGCACAACAGCCCTTCTCACCCCCCGCATTGTTAGCTCATTGTGCATCTCTTTTCCGCGCCTTGTTCTTTGATTCGTCGAAGGAGTTACTATCGAACCCTCATCCCGCGCATCGTGAAACCAGCTCTCTCTTCGAGTGACATCGAATTACTCTCGAATATCGGCCGGATAATGTAACCATAAGACTCTAAAAGTGAGGGGGCACAACTTGTCCATGAACCAGACATGGTCACTAAATGCTTATGGTTTGGAGTGAGGAAGAAGTTAATTAATATTTAAAGCTCGTTTATTAAGCTTTAAATTAGCTGTCACGAGATTTGTCGCAATCACGACTTTCTAAAAAAACAATCTCTATTTCTAATATTATTATTTTAAAAATGACTTGAAAAAAAAGTTGATTTTTTGGCACTAAATGCATTTTTTTTATCATGGTAATTAATTGTATCATTTTAAGTTTTAATTTAACAATTTTAATTAATTATTATAATAGAAAACAATGACCTTTAATTATGATTTTTTAAATTTACATATGTTTTTCAAGGAAAAAAAAATAAAAAAAATTAAATTAAATTAAAATTAAAGGTGATGGTCCTCACAGATGATTGTACAAGAGCAACTCCAACTGTTTGATGCCGACGATTTCCCCCAATAGAAAATTAGATTTAGGGAATCATCTATTGAATTCATTTGGACTACTTCTCGATTGATTCTTGGTTTTTCTCCATCCATCCACATATACATATCAAATACAAGTTTAATTAACATTAGTAAAAAAAAAAATACAACAACAACAAAATTTAAAGAAATTGTAAAAATATCAATCTTCATCGTCATCATCAACTTCACGGGCCTTTTTGACTAATTCCACACACAAAAAAAAAAAAAGTGTCGGTTTGTAATCTTGTTGAGAGGCAAATATTCCATGCACAGACTGTGCATGGGATGTGGACAACCAAATTTGAAATGGCATCTCCTTTTATACTTCTAGTCTTCTACCTCGGTTATCATCTTCGTCTTATCCTACTCCTACTTTGTATTAGGTTGTTTTCGTGACTCGAATTCGTGACCCCCACGTCGTACAATTGCAATTTTAACATTGGGCCGAAACTCCGCTCTTGTCAAGAAAAAAAATAAATTAAATATAAAAGAAAAAAGATATTAGGAGAATAATCTGCGTGCAACCGTCAATAATTGGGAGAAGACAAAGATTAAACTAAGAAAACTATGAATGTTTGTAGTAGAAACAAAGATTAAAACGGGAATGTCTGTGCTCGAATTTCAGTTATAGTCTGATGATGATGACGACGACGATGATGGCGCCGAAAAACTGCAGTCGAACTTTCTCCTGTGCATGAAAGATCAGTAACTGGACAGGAATCTGCATACAGCTATCAATTATTAGGAGAAGAAAAGGATATGACTAAGTAGACAGTGTAAAAAACAAGGTTACCAAGGGAAGTCTGCGTCCGGATGAAAAAGATTGAAGGTTGCGTTAATTGTTGGAAGACAATGATGACGATGTGGAGAAACTAAGCAGCCTTGGACTTTCTTGTGTGCTTGAAAGATCAATTATTAGTACAAGAACAAAAAAAAAAGAAGAAGAGAGGCTAGAAATAGGTGTGGGGTAGGGTTTTATTGGTGGATATAGAGGATACCACCCCTTATTCCGCGTAAAAATCGTCCCTCTATACTTGAATTCCTGGATCCGCCACTGATCTTAATAATATTTGCTAGCTATAAAGTTATCGAAAACTTTCAGGACAAATACAATTAGAAAATGATGATGAGGTGGGAAAACCACCCCTGAATGGAGAAGAATCTACATGCAGCTGTCGATTACAAGGAGAAGGCAAGAAATGGACATCTGCCTCAAATTTAGATGAAAAAGATTGAGAATTTTAATCATATTTGTCATAATGTTATAGCTGACTCTGGGAACAAATACAACTTGACGACGACGATAATGCATAAAAGAAATAATAGTAAAAGAAAAGAAAGAAAGGGGTGATATGAACACTAGAGGTGGATGGTGTTTGCTTGGGTACAGCTGGAAGATAGCGAGGTTGGAGCAATGTGGCAAGCCTCATCTTGTGGCCATTAGATGGAGAATGCCGTGAGCCCCAGGCCTTATCCCTTCTTGTCCTCGAGGAAGGAAAGGCAATCCGCAAGGACAAAGAACCAGGTCAAGAAGGTGGTCCACATTCCACACTAGAAGACTATTGAGGGAGTGCTCCTCGCTGAGGGGGGGATCGATGGTGACAAAAGGAGAGTTCCATTCATTCCTAATGGACGTTTCCTAGAGATTGAGAGATATAGAGATTGAGAAATGTAACAGTCGGGCCCTAAACTTTAGGGGATCCAGCTCCGCTCGTCTGTCGGGATTCTTAAATGGCTTTCGAGACTGCTCGATCGAGCAGCACCGCAAATGTCGTACGATGTGGTCCGACGGTCGAGGCCCCCCTTGCTAATCAAGAGGGGTGGAGCTTGATGTCCCACACACAGGCATGATACAGTGGTAAAACACTTGGGGGGAAGAAATAAGACCATCATGGTTCAAATTTAGAGATCGGTTTCTAAGAATCTGCCGCTAAATTAAATATATATACATAAATTGTGCTCCGAATTCATCGCGAATGAAGGAGGAGGCTTGTCTATCTCCATGAGGTGAAGCTTGGACATCTAGATGTGGCCTAATAGACATGAATAATCTAGAGGTCGGCCTCTAAGTGTGTATAAGCCGTGCTCCGAATTTACTCAATAGACGAACTAAGGAGGAAGGTCGTCTATCTCCAAGATTAATCGGGTGAAGAGCATGAACATTTGGATCATGAGCTTCATTATTGTGACTGGTTTGGAGCATTAAAATGGAAGGGCTCCACTGGTCCAAGGTTGTGTCTTCTACTGTCTCAAGTCTGCAGCAAACTCTCAAGGATCAGACCAAACAAGCCTCATTACTGTAACAATTAAACATATTGTACTCTACTTTCTGTGGAGCAGCAGGAGCTGCATAGGATGATCCTACACAAATTAAACCATAGGCATTAGTAAGCTTTACTTCATGAAAAATTCAAAGTGTGTGCTGAACTGATTTAGTGGTTTGCAAAGTGCTATGGCTTTTTGTTCATGAAAGGAGTGAATGAGAGAGGGACTGGCCAAGAAATGATGGCAATTGACCTTAGTAAGCAAAAGGCAACAACAGAGTCATAAGAAAGAAAGAAAGAATAAAATGATACATCCACTAATTGCATGATCCTAGTAGGATTGACAAGGCCACTCCCCCCACAACACCACCTAAGTAATCACGTATCCCCTTTAGTGTAAATGAAAGTGGCACTGGTACCTCTACCATCACTTAAACGTGTTTCGATTTGAAGGAAGATTAGCTTTTCGTATATTGTTTGATGTGTGTGTGTCACTTCTCCACTGAGAAAATATCTAATGGAATCATAGAGATTAACGGTAACAGAAATTAAAGGAAGCCAGCAGTTAAAATGATTTTATCAAGTCAGTGAAGACACAACAAGTTCCACAAGATTTAATCTCTTCATAAGCAAACACAATAAACTTTTTCATTGCATTCATGAAGAAAGATCTGTCGGCAAGAGTATTCTATTAGGTGGCATGACACTAGGTTGTGACCAGGATTGAATTCCTTAATTTATCTAACAATGTACTTCTGTAAGCAAGGAGTTCTACGAGAATACGAAATCTCAAGGTCACTGTTTGCATGTTGTAACACAGAAGGAATTGATCCCATCAAGGGACCAGCAAACAGTCACAAAGATAGATAATTAATGATCACTGCTTAGTGCTGAATCTTCCAGCATCATGGTGGTGCTTGTAGGCCCTTAAAATGCCGGCATAACCACTCGTCGCTACCAAGACAACCTAAAAGTTTTTTTCTTTAAAAAAGAAGGCGATCGAAAAGTTTTCTCACAAAGAAGACAATCTAAAAGTTTTTGTTCAAGCCAAAAGTATAATGACATGAACAGCAGTCGAGGCAGAAGTCCATGCAGTTGAAATCCTGCAAAAGAAATATGAACTAGTTGAAGTATGAATGGGTCACAAGTCCATGCATGAACTAGAATGATACAGAATTGTCCCCACTGCCTTAACTAGAAAGTGAACTTTCAGATGATGAAACTTCACAAATAGGACCGAGCAACTTCAAACAACAGATGAAGGAAATAATGAAACGAAGTACCTTTCACCTCATATTTTGGAGGGTGTTATTCAGGAATTGGGACATGAATTGTTCATATAATTCAATAGTAGTGCTGGCTTGTGGCAAATGGAAATTTAGGACCACCGAAGAGTATGCCATCATTGCAGTAGTATTGAAAGATTTACTTAGATATCTATCTCGAAGGTGAAGTGTCAGCATATTTTGTTGGGATTGCTTGAACAAGATATGTCGATTGACAGAGATGGAAACATTTGGCAATTCAGTAAACCTAGATTCCATCGCATGCCACTGTGACATCTAAGTTCTTTACTATCTATCCAATTTAAATTAATAGTACAAAAATATTTTTTCTATAAAAAAAAAAGGCATCAAGTTTCAGTTATATCTGTACATTCATTCATCAGTTATACCAAAAAAATGAATTGTTAATAAGCTCTCAATCGACTTTTCAATGTTAGCTTCAGGTAGACGTAAATGCATAAGGAAATGCTTTGGTCCACCAGTGAAAACAAAGTTTGGTATCATGAATATTGACCGAGCAAATTCATTGTTGTCTGAGATAAATTTAAGAACTGCTTTTCATTTAGCAATGTGGCATCAGCAAGTATGCATAGAAAAGAAAGGTTTTATGGGACTGAAATACTCTGAACTGATCGATATCAATGCTATTATCCAGAAAACTCCGGTTGCCAGTACTATTGTTATGAATGAAAACAAAGGAGAGGTCAATCATGCATCTACGCAGCACAAAATGATACAAAGTGATAACATCATCTAAGTATGATTTCATATCTATAAGAAACTTAGCGAGTGAGACAGATCAACAGATAATTAACCAGTTTGCCAATGGATTATCTACAAGAAAGTATTTTAAAAAAATCAAAGACTTTTGTTTATGCTGAATACAAATTGTACATAAAGAACTTTAAAATCATAAAATCAGAATGCTAGGGATAAGTAATTCAATGAGAATATGAAAGCAGCATAACCAATTTTTTTTTTTTATGAAATTTCACTTGAGAAAATAACCATATTTGTGAACTACAAAAGTATCAGGCATTCAGACAAGGTCTAGCCGTGATACATACGACTTGTTTGTTCTGATATATTTAGCAAAAATCTATTAGGTTGTTCGATAAATTTCCATAACAAAGCAATAGACCATGGATGAGGTATTGGTAGTTTGTTTACTTATGCAAAAATATTCAAATTTGCAATCAGATAATCTTATTTACCCTTGATAATCAGTGTAACCAGTAGCAAATCCATAGGAGGAAATATAGGACAGAACAGAAAATTAGTTCAAAGTATCAGGCAATAAATGTTGTACAAAAAAATTTAAGTCGTAATCTAAAAATGTTTAAGACATTAATATGGCTAAAAGAGCTAAAGTGGCAATAATATTGGCAAGAGAAAATGGAAAAGTTGCAATGTGAGAATATTTAAGTATCTAAATAAGAAGTTAAATGAAACCAAGTAGGCCAATAACCTGATTTCTGAAGGGCATAATAAGTGCCATAGTGCCCTTAAGTGGATAAGCTTAGACATGGTACAAAAGACAAGAACATTAATAAATACTACGGGAAGAATAATTTGGTGTGGGAAGGTCAGCTGAGAAAGGGAAAAAAAAAACTAAATGTGCCAGTGCCATGATAATAGGTTAGGATTGATCCTCTCCGAAAGCGGAAAAGATGGCAAGTTGGGGATGTGGTTCGAAGGTTAACGAGGCGGAGACTTCATGCGGTCTTGCAACACGAATGACGTTAATGTCAGACCAGGAAGGGGTTCTTGGCGTTGGCCCTCTGACGCACAAGTCAGTGATACACACAAACATAGAAGAAGAACTGTAGCAAAAGCGTGTTCAGCAGTGAAGCATCGCATATCTCTGTCTGTGGATGAGAACCCCCTTTTATAGTGTCACTGTAGTGTTTGTGCACGCATCTCAAAACGTGTGCATGTTTTCCAAAGCATTCTAGGAAAAAACGAGTCAAAAAGTGTCCCTGACACCTTTCTTTAAGCGACCATACAAATCACAAATGTGATAGACCGGAAGCTTCTAAAGTACGGTTTGCCTGCTAGACATACTCTATTGTTAGTGGCGCAAACCTCCAAAAGAGTACAATGAGATATGCAAAGGGTCCCGCTGTAGGCCAACCAGTGGCCACTCGGACTAGTTGTCCACGTTTGGTCATGTCGTTTGGAGCTGCTGGACAGTTCCCTTTGCTTCCCGACTGCCAGTGGTTACCTTTGTTCGACCGGCCATGCCACTCGATTGGCGAGAACGGGCCTGTCACGGATTGTTGCTTACTCCAGTCGTCATTCTACGTCCTTGCCCAGCCGACTGGGGGCTCCCGATCGTCTCGTCCGATCGGCGGACCAGGGCCTTCCTCTATTTTTGACCTTAACCTCCACGTTAACAAGCTTTTTCCCGCTTTGACACTCCTTTAGTGGGCCCCTCTTCATCACCGTATCAAGGATGTTTCAACACCCTAATTCCTATTCCCCAGACACTCACATTATGAAAATATATGAAGACAATACCTAAAATAGGATGAGAAGAACTATTTGACCTTAACCTCCCAATTTAGCTTCTCGACATCATCACAGCTGATATCAGTTCAATATAGGGACAATTAACAGCTTAGAACAAAAGGTGAGAGCTAGAGATCTTTTGTTAGAATAAACATCAACAGCTGGAAGTTACTATTCGCCTCGCATTGGTCAATTAAATCGTTCTTTGATCCCTTCCCATGTGAGGCAGACAAGGTTATCAAGGACCCAACATCACCATTCTTTGGCAACTGCTAAAACCTTAATAAACCTCTAAGAATTGTGATGATAAACCTGAAATGCCAATATGAAGAGGAACTTCACACAGTCAAAAACACTTCTTATACCAGTCTAATTAAGTACCAATAACATAATCCAGAAACCAAATTTCAATAAAGTTTCAGCTACCAAATTCACCAACATTGCAATGACACTGCTTCTTGCATAACACCCGTGCATCATTATAATTCACAATATTTATAACACTAATAAGCGAAATCACACCAAAAGGTGGCGTTTTCATTGTTTAATCATCAAAAGCTAATTCTTGCCATGCCATCTATGAACAATACCTTGGAAACACAGCGAATGACCGTGAAATCGCCGACGCAGAGACGACATTAAGACGCAAGACAGACTCTCCCTCGCAGTTGCAGACCGAGGGAGCAGCATTTGTGGACAAAGGCATCGACATTGTGTACTGGGCTCGATCTACAGGCCCAACTCAATTATGGGCCTTAAGATAATTAAAAACTATTCCTTATACATTATAAAAGATAAGAAACAGAATATTTATTTTATTTTTATTTTTTATTATAAAAATATTTCTTATATGTTATTTATAATATTTTTACTCACTAAATATAAAAAAAGTCCTACAACTTAATGTATGCCTTTTTTCATTTCAAATATAAAATTGATGCAATTAATAAAACATTATTGCCAAATATTCCAATATTTGCTACCATGCAAACAATCAAGCCCCCTTGTGATATAAATAAAATGAAAAAGAAAATCCAATAAAGGTAATTGATTCTTAATGTGCATGAATTTTTCTCTTTTCCCCCATTAATTTAATCAAATCTAAACAAATATGTTGCGGAATTTCGACTATTTAAGGGAGAGGAATGGGAGGAGAAACAGAGTACTCTGTTTTTTTGTTCGGCGATGGCGAGGTGCAAAGTGAGGCTGGTGAGGATCGCCAACGCTGGCTCCCGCCGGACGACGCTCAGGAAGAGGCTCAAGGGCCTGATGAAGAAGGTTCGGGAGATGACGGTGCTCTGCGGCGTGGAGGCGGCTGCGGTGGTGTACGATCCTCAGGATCCTCTGCACCCGGCGGCGTGGCCGTCGCGGCTCGAGGCGGCGCTGTTGCTCCAAGGCTTTCGTGCGTTGCCGGAGGTCGAGCGGCTGCGGAAGATGACCAGCCAGGAGGCGTTCCTCCGCCAGCGCGTCGCGAAGATGCGAGACCAGCTCCGCCGCCAGCAGCTGGCCAACCACGAGCTCGAGATGTCGGCGATCCTCTTCGAGGGACTCTCCGGCCAGAGTCTCCACGACGTCGGCATCGAGAACGCCTACTCGCTTTCGCTGCTCGTCGACAACAAGCTCCAGGAGATCGCCGCGAGGCGGCAGGAACTCGCCATGCAACTGGCCGTGACCTCTGCACCACCACCACCTCCTTCGTCGGCTCCTATGCCTCTGCAGCAGAATATCAACTGGCCGCCGCCATTCTCGAGCACGAGCACGAGCCCGCCAGTTCACGCTCCAGCGCCCCTGCACAGCAGTCACGCCGCCGCCGGCAACTTGCACAATATCGACCAATTCTCCAGCGCCAAAGTCGATCCTTTCCGGTGGAGTGACTCCTTGTTCTCTTAATCCAAATTCATACAAGTTCAGAAACTGGTCACTCAACAGTTTGCTTTATCGATCTTCTTCATGTTTCATGTTTCCTTTTTTCTCAATGGTCAAAGTCAGCTTTAAAAGTCAACTCTCGTGTTTCAAAGATTCAATCTTTTCGATAAATCCATTTTAAAAGGCCAAGAAAACGACCTTCACAATCGTACAGTTGACAAAAGATTGGAAAAATAGTAAATTTAACGATAATTTATTAATTTGGGGCTCGATCTCCATCTCAAAACAAGAAAATAAAACAAAATACACAATAAAAAGGAGGAAGGAAGAAGGAAATGGGCATCTGTGGTCATTGGAGCAAGAAGGGACACCTTGCACATCTTTTCCTCTTCTCTTCTTTTCTGCGCTCCATTGCCCTTTCTTGCTAGATTTTGTTACTTGGCGTCCTTCTCTTTTGCTTATTCGTGGTCAATCTATCCGTCAGTTTATATATACGCCCGCCGAGCGATCGCCATTAAGCCATCTCGGTTTTTACGGATTTGCGTCGGAGAGGCTCCTTGTCCGATTCCAGTTTCCATGGAAGAGGCGCGAGGTACGGTTCGTAGTCTCGTCGCTTTTTTCCTTTCGTCTTTCTTCCCTTTTTACGATCTGCGTCTTGCAAGTTGCCTTCTTGGAGATCCCGCTGCGGGATCTTCCCTTAAAATCGCCGCCTTTATGCGGAAAGTGTCGATCTTGACGTTTTATCTTCATCGATTTGGATCGCCTGTCAATTTCATCGGTTGATGTCGTAACATTTGGGCGAAATCCTTCTGATTCTGGATCCTGTCGTCCTCTTCAACAATTTCTCCTTGAAAATTAGTTCGGTGCTTTTGCATTTGGGTTCCTGGTCTCATCAGTATCCATGGAGAGATTGGGTTAGGGTTGATTTCGAAACGTTTTTCCTGATGGAACTACAGCTTATTTGGGAGCTTCTTCCTCTCCAATTGACTGATTAGCTTTGCCCCCTTCTCTTTTCACGTATAACCTACAATATGGAAGTTTCTAACGAACAAAATTTTATCTTTCTGCTATCTTTTGGTTGATTTACCTTGTTTAAACTTATTAGGGATTCAATTTGATTATTCATAGAAATTGTGTCACTCAACCGCAGATCTTTTGCTCGATTATGTTTCACATGGCACTCATCAGTTGTTGTTTGCTATCTTTCTGAATTATGGTTGCAGTGGTAGAATCGAAGGACGGGACCATCTCTGTGGCTTCTGCGTTTGCAGGTCACCATGAAGGTAATTGAGCAGCATTGCACATATGTCGCTCGCATCATCTGTTGGTTGTAGAATTTGTGGTGTGGAGTGCAAGGAAAGATGATCCTTGAAAGAGCTCTACTTTCACTTTCTTTTTCAGTTTTGTTTTTTCAACCCTTTTTGTTCTCATTCCACTTCTTTTTTCGTGCAACATTCTATGGTTTCGAGTAGTCGTTCAAGATAGAGACCATAAATTTTTATCAAAAGCTGTTGGAGAGGCATACAGCGGGATCGAATGTGGTGATGGGGGGCCATTTGGTGCAGTTGTTGTTCGTAACGATGAAGTCGTCGTTAGTTGTCATAACATGGTGCTGAAGCATTCAGACCCTACAGCTCATGCCGAGGTGACTGCGATAAGGGAGGTAAGGGTGTTAGATGGCTTAAATTGTTTACCTTTCTTCACAAGATTCTTGAATCCTTAGCAAAGTTTCTTCACATATTCAACTACTTATATCGATTCAGTATTTTGCGTATGATTCATAATACAAGAAACTGATAGGTTCCACTTAAATTGTCATGTTATCCATCATAGTGAATTCTTCTATATAATCAGCACCATAATTTTGTCATGGTGAAATGGCGAAACGATATAAAACAGCAAACGGTATGCAATTCTGACTCCCTAGATTGTAAAATCAATTCGGTTTCTCTTTCTGTGAAATTTTTGACATCATTAAGAGTCTGTATAAATAGTCTGACGCATGGTGTCTTTCCCGGATCATCGATATCATTTCCTTGATTGTGATTACATCTAGTATCCTTGTACAAATCCTACTGCATGCATCCATCACAGTTTGGCCTTAATTCAGAGATAAAATTAGCTACTCGAGTTTAGGTTTTTGTAATTGGCTCTTTGAGTAAGCATGTTATGCAGCACTTCTTTTATTGTTGCAGGCCTGCAAGAAACTCGGGAAGATCGAACTTTCAGATTGTGAGATCTATGCCTCCTGCGAGCCTTGTCCAATGTGCTTTGGCGCAATTCACCTTTCACGACTCAAGGTAGTTGTTGCTCCTCTACTTCCCTCCGAGCTTATCTATCCTCTAGACTCTGTTCATCTGGATTCACTTGAACTCCAATTGCAGAGACTGGTGTATGGAGCAAAGGCAGAGGCTGCCATAGCTATTGGATTTGACGATTTCATTGCCGATGCTCTCAGAGGCACTGGATTCTACCAGAAGGCTCATCTAGAGATTAAGCGCGCCGATGGCAACGGAGCCATCATTGCTGAACAAGTATTTGAGAAAACCAAGGAAAAGTTTCAGATGTATTAATTCTCTCTGCTGCATTGTTTCTGAAAGCTCTTCTATATTCATAATGATGAACAAGCATTGTAAACTGATGCTGTGAATACTGATTATACTGATTTCTATTCATGTTCATGCATTTTCATTGGTGTTTTCAGTTCATCCATCAAGTTTCCTTTCCAAAGGTGGTTGTATTTATGTTAAAAGTTGCAACTAGTTTCTTCAGGAATAAACTGCGAAAAGTGGATTCAGACTCTTCTTCTAAGTTGCAAAATCTAGGACAATCTCATATATTTTAGAGAAATTTTATTGAGCATGTAAAATATGCATCTTTTTCTCTTGTTTGACCCAGGTTTCATTTCAATTTTTTTATTGCAAATTCATATTTTGTAATCATGTTCTCTTTTCATCCAATTCTGAGCCTACTTATAGTCATCAATCTTCATAACTATCCTTCTTGCAAAACCTTGATCACTTTCTCAAAATCTGATTACATAAACTGACTCTCTCATTCCATGAAATTGTTCTACTTTGTTGTACCTTGCAATTCAACCTTCTTCTTCAATTCTTCAATGGTGATCATCAGCTCCGAGTCGAGTCCTCCTGCAAACTGCGATAAAATAACACAGAGCGGATTACATATGCTCATAAGAGGAGTGAGGTCTTAAGATCAGATATGAACTTGCCTGGTGTGCTCTATAAGCAAACCTCACCCCTTGAAAGAGAAGTGCCTCTTGTGCAGATTCCCGAAATGATTCGAGCTCGATCGACACTCTGCTCAGGTAGCACCTTGCAAGCTTCACAGACAGCTGCTTCATCTGTGCAATTGAAAGTTGCAGTTTCTATTGAGTTGATTTGCATTTCATCTGTTCATTGATCAAACTGAGAAAGATAGAACCATACCTTGCAAACCATTCCAGAATCTAACAGCCAATCAGTCGGGATTTTGAACTCCCTATATAACACCATATTTGAATTCTTCAACTTGATCACTCGATCGACACCTCGCTCCAATCTTGTAACATCATTAGTATAAATAAGCACAAATTTTGTGTGATACAATTGATGGTGATCAGATAGTACTCACTTGTCTAGTAAGTTTGAGATCTTTTTCAGGGTTGTCTCACATGGCAAAGAGGGATCATCCTTCAAAGATGAAACTTGAGCTTCGAGTTGCTTTAGGTCGCGGAATTCAACTGCGGCTTCACGCAGTGCATCAGCTTTCTTTTCAGGCCAGTCAAAGTGCCTCAACACAGCTCTCTCATCAGCCTATTCAAGAGATCATATAGTGAGTCACAACTTTTTTTTTTAAATCGAATTTTTCAGTTCTGACTACAATAGCTCCATTACAAGACTTACCAATGTGGAGAGTTGTCCATCCAGCCAATCGACAAAACTTAGAACATCTTCCATATTAGAGAAAGATGAGGATTGCACCTTCTCTATGAGGTGTTTGATGAGCTGCCCTTTTGTTTCAACATCTGCCTTAATCTGTGAATGAAGATATTTCATTATGAAGTATCAAAACAAAAGATTGGTGAATCAAACACAAACGATAGGAGTCATACCGCTAACAGATGAGCCGATCGATGCTGAAGTTCTCCAACAATGCCACTGTGTGCATTGCTAGATAGACTAGAGGAACACCCATTGCTCAAGGAGCCTTGCTTTCCATCTCGCTTATTTAGCGAATGGTATAGTTGAACTAGAGCAGAAGGCTTACTCACTGCAATTCTTCCTAAATCATTGTGAGGTGGAGGAGGCGGCGGCGGCGGTGGCAGAGCTTTGGAAGTCAATATAGAAGGAATTGACATCTTGTTCACAAGTTTTGGTTGAACTTGTGCCAAAGAATGGTTCTTGCAAGTATTGCTCCCATGAATCTCCAATTCTTTGGCATTCTTTGAGTTTTGCTGAACAAGCTCCAACACTATTGACTACTCAAATGAAAAAAGATGAGACTCCATATAGTTTCATCTACACGACCTTTGCCTCATTCTATCAAACATAAAGAAAGCATGATCCATAACTTGACATGCAGAAAGAGCAAACAAACCTTATTGATATTCTTTGCTTCTGCTGCAACAAGATGTTGGTGCAGCCTTTTGTTTTCTGATTCCAACTCAACATTCCTCACCTTCAACTTATCAACCTCAGCTTTCAACCCTGCCACTTCCTTGTGCAGCTCCACCACCATTCTCTCACTCTCATCAAGTCTACTCTCCAACTCCCTGGCCTTGTTAGTGCCTGGCCTCAGCTTGTTGAAGTGGAGAGATCTTTTGGCCAAGTTCAAGCTGGTGCTGCTGTTTGTGTACACATCAGTAGGTTTAGGCCTAGGCTTCAGCATTGGAGGGGACCCTTTATCTGCCTCTGCTCTCGGAGAATCCTTCGTTGATCTTGAGACCACCCTGGCTCTGCTTTGGAGCTCCTGCTTCATTACTTTGCTTGGATCAACCACTGCTGCCTCAAAATTGTAGCTGCTGAAGAACAAAGAAGACAGAAATTATAAAACTTCGGATTTCATGCAATTTAATGCCTCATCAAGTTGAATCTATGATTCCTCTACTCCATGGCCTACAGAAATCTTGGCCAGAAGCTACTAATTTCGATGAACCATGACTGTTCATTCACATGCTTGGCTTTAACCAAGCTCCAGTAAAGTAAATAAAGATTGCATGCATGTAGCCAAACAAGTTCATTGCCATTTCTGACAGTTCGCAGGGGGGTGAAGAGTACCTGCATGGAAGAGAGATATGGGTGGCACAATCCCTGTCTGCGAAGTGAGAGAGGAGAGAGAGGTTGGTGAAAGCTGATGGATTGGGCATCATTGATTAACTGAAGGCTGAAGGTAGAAAAGAATGCAGCAAGCTTAGCTTGTTGCACTTGTCCTGCTCTCTCTGTATTAAGAGACAAATTAAAGAGGAGAGAGTGAAAAACATGAGCACTGATTGCAATGTCCTAACCTCCTTTTACCCTCTCTTCATCACCCAACCACCCCACCAGACCTAACTCCACCTTCAAAATTGTGTCTGAATTCATCTAACACCACATGAATTCATGCATGCTTAGTATTTGGCCAAAAAGACAAATTTGTGCAGTTGATTTCTACAGGGATATGATCAGTAATCATCCATCTTCAACTTCAAAAACATGGTCCAGCAGCGATATTAAACTTAAACAAAATAAAATCAGAATCTGTAGCTCTTTTGACTAAAAGTCTGTATCATGATTGTTTTGATTCATTCCGAACAAGACCTTAAATTAGGCATAAAAATGGTCAATTTTTCCCTCTGTTCTCGAACTGGTTTGTCATTTTTGCACACCAACTAGTCTAGTCTCTGGGTGCCAGATAATGGATAATGCCATAGACAGGATTTTAATTGGCTTGGATTGGAAGAAGAGACAAGAAGTAGCTTCTACTCCTTGTGATTGGAACAAGTTTAGGGTTTGAATCAGGTGGGTGTCGAGTGCACCTAAAATAATAGAGATTTGTGAGTTCAGATGTCATTTCAAACAGAGCCAAAAGATGGTGAGTTGGATTGTAGTTGAATTGCGTCGAGTAGTAGAAGGGTGCCGGGCATTAGCGTAAACTCTATTTTTCACCTCCCTTAAATTAATATTTTTCCTTAATTTGAAATTCAAATTTGTTGTCTTAATACATGGAAAGTGCCTAACTAGATAAGGTTATTTTAGACTCATCAAAATTTTATTTAATAATAAACTAAATGTACTAATTGCATTATACTTAATAAAAATTAAAAAAAAAAAAGTAAAACCCTATACAGCTAAATTACTAACTATGAATTATTCTCACCTAATCCTGTATTTTCATAATAAGTTTACTATTCACACCTATTATAAAATTTCCCCTTATTATAAACTCTTCTATCTTATAGTTATAAAATCAAAGATATTTATTGTAGATGGAGTTATAATTGTGGTAAAATGTGAATACGCTCGCCCCCAGCCTCCTCGTCAACTCGTCCCAAGGCTAACACGGAGGAGGTAAATCACGAACGGATAGTTTGAGTTATAAGAAATGTCATTTGGAAGCTTTGTTAATACATTAGAGAAGCTCTAGAAAAAGACTTACTATATAAAAAACATGAACACTTAAAATATTAATTCATTTACAAATGCATACTATATTGGATCAAATATTAATAGAAGATTCACCTTAAAATTTTGCATAGGTAGAGGTAACCTTGTAACATGAAAAAGAGAAAAAAAAATTGGTGACACAACCTAGTGACCAAATAGAGTACAATGTAATGACACAAGAAATTTATCAAATGATGTAAATTAAATCTCTCATGGAAAGTCTCAGGTTTTAAATTACAGATTAAATTTCCTTAATAAATATTAAATACTGTTAAATTTAACTTACTATCTGTACAATAATAAAATTAAAAAATTTTACTTAATAATTAAAACTTTTTACATGTTTTCTTACAATTTTTACTCTTCCTTATTTCTTACAGCCTCACTCTCTTTCTGCTCTCCCTCTAATTCTCGTAGTCTCACTTCTCACAAATTTATTCATTACAATTCTCTTGTAGGATTGTTACACTAGGATGAATAGTGCTCATGACTAATTCGTTCATTTAAAAAGTTGAGTAAAATGTAGCAGACTAAAGATAGAAACAAAAAGCAAACAATGCTAACACGATCAAGATTTACTTGGTTCAGAGCCGGTGGCGACTCCTACTCCAAGTCTCGCATGTAAGAGTGCTTTCGATGGACAATCACTAATCAATTCGTAAAGATTACAAGTACAGTTTGAAATAATTACAAGTAATTCAAAAACTAAGAATACCGATGACTTTGTAGGATTAAAGCTTCAG
>JBBMJZ010111122.1:0-22197 GCA_037833815.1 Zingiber zerumbet | reverse complement strand
TGCTTCGATCTGAACGAGGAGCCCGCAGATACATAATATGCGAGGAGTCGCAGGTAAGTTCGCTTTATAATAATAATAATAATAATAATAATGTTAACTTTTGCTACAATCTGAAGTTTAATTCGCACCGTATAAAACTATGCAGTGGGTTAGTTGATGCATGTATGCGCCTCTAAGAGTTTATCAGCATCAATGCTTGATTCCTTCTAGATAGTTGCTAAATCTGTAGAGCTTGGGTTTCATTGAAATGGCTTTACTTTTTCTTTTTAAATTTTAGTCAAAAATTAATTTTATCGTTACATATAGAAATTCAATCAGATGTTTCATTTTTGATCAATTTATTACAATTGCTTTTTAAAGCCACTCAATGGAACAATTTTTTTATATGTATATACTTAATCCAGAGGTAAGAAGAGAGTCTTCGCGTAATGATTAAGTTGTTATCATCTTGAGGTCATGAATTTGAGTTACGAAAATAATATTTTATAAAATATAATTCAAGTATAACAGCATGAAATAGGTCTCATATAATAAGACTCTTCCTTGAGAACCATACCGATATAAACTTTGTGCACCAAGCTACCCTTTAACATTTAGTATGATGAGAAGATGTAGCTTTCCTCTCTATATGAAATGAATAGCTAATTAAGATAATGGAGAATGAATAATTTATTTAGATTGCGTACCCTTGAAGTCTCATGTCACTTAAAAATTTGGTCACAGTAAAATCTAAAATGACTTATACACTATTTCACTTAAATAAGTTCTAAGTATTCTATAATCAAGGTTTGGATTGCTCTATTTTGTTCGCTTGACTAAAAATGATTAATTAATTGCTTGCAGCAGCTAATTATGACTGTCTCTACAATTAGTCTATTTTGGTCACTTGGACAAGTTTAGTTATTGTGTAACATTGTAACTAACTACTCTTTAACAATTAATTGAAAAAAAACTACAGTTGAGTGATGATCATCCAATCAATTAGATAGAACATAAGTATTTTATGTTTGAGCACTTGCATTCAGTAGACAAAGTCAGATGAATTCTTGAATCGACTGAAATTTTATCTCAGAGATTGAGTTGAGCTATTGATTATAAACTGAAACATGTATTGAACTCTAATTAAGCCGCCAATTATGACTTAAATAAGTTCTTCATTGGTCGAAAGCTAAGTACAAGTGACAAGTAGTTTAATCGCTATGTAACTATAAACGTTATTTCTGATAGTAGCTAGTTCAACCCCTGCTATGTTATCTTTCAGCCATCTCCTTTGGGCAATAGCATACCTTGAGTAGAGGCTTTTCGTCATCTTCTCTATCTGTTATTTCTCTCTCTTTATTTTGTTTATAATTTAGGTGTCGAGATTTCATCCGATTAATCCTTTAATCCCGAAGATAGTGGATTTTCCTCTTATATTTTGAAACGATCTACCCCAATATTTTCCATATTGAAATGGAATTGGAATTTGAACCCAGTAATTCAGTAGTAGTAAATGATGAATTTTGAAGGAAATTATTATTTTTATCAGTAAAGAAGAACTTATAACCCGTTTTTTGAAAAAAAAAAGAAAATTAAATGGGAGCTCATCTCATAATTTATTCCATCCTTTGACTCAATACTGGTATAGAAGCTACAATATATTTAGAATAGGTTTAAAATTTAAGATTTATATTGGGTAAAAGATATTAAATAGTTATTATAATGTGTAGAAATTATTCAATAGTTGCTATTATAGGTTTAGGGTGAGTTTTAATCAGGGCCGGCTTTAGGCATAGACCATTAAGACCTATGCCTAGACCCCTAATTTTTATTAGGGCCCATTAGTTTTAAAATATCAAATATATTTTTATGTGCTTTGTAAAGAGAATAAAAAAGAATAGGGTCAATATGATAAAGGATTGCACAATCTCATTGTCTAACAATTGGAGCTATTATTTTTAATATATTAAATATATTTTTATAATAGGGTCCATGTGATTAAAGATTTACATGATCTCCATCTCTAATCAAAGTTTCAGATTTCACAAAAATCTCATTATAGTTCCAATGGATAGAGTCATAAAGGGGCTCTCTTATTTTAATAAATTAAATTTATTTTTAATTATAGATTTTATTTTATAAGATCAAATCTATTCCTCTTCAATATCTCTCAATCCTAGTATTCTCTTGTTAGTTTCTCTTTCATTAGTGATGCTTTCTCCTTTGATTAATAATAGCATGAATTAGAATTTTTTTATCTTATCCATACAATGTAAAATAAAAATTTTAGTTTTTTGTAGTTCTCCTCTTCCTCTTTTCAAATGTTGCTACTATGCTCCTTGATTAATTAAATTCAAATGTTGATGCATTCATCCTTTTTGTGTCTAATCTAAATGAAAAATTTTATTATTTTTGAACAATAATGAGTTAGATATCTTTATTATTTCGTTTCCTAATTCCTTGAAAGGTATTAAATTTAACTTTTATTGAGTTGTATTTATAGTCATAAATTGTTCAATTTTTCCTTTATCTCCATTCTATCATTTACAACGATTCTAGTTTAGGTATAAAAAATATGATTTATTTTTTTCTTGTGCTCCATGCCTAAAAAGGCTCACATTTAGTTATTTATAAATAATAATGTCTAACTATTGTATTGATTTTTGTCATTTAATATATATATTATTTATTTATTTATTTGTTGTACTTCATGGATGATGATGAGTTGAGTATGAGAGTATGATTTTTTTCCCCTATTATTATACTATTTCATTATTTTTATTTTCTCAATTTTGTTTCTTTTTGTAAGGTTGTTTTCTCCATATTTTATTTAAGTAATTAAACATATTTCTATCTTTCTTTATTTTTAAACAATTTTAAATACCCTTATTTTTAGTTAAGTGAATTGTAAACTTATTATATCTTTGAGGTATATTATTATATTTACTGTAAAGTCTATACTTCTCTTAATTAGGGTATCAAAATTAAATATAAACTTTTAATTAATAATTTTGTATTTCAAAAAGGGAGAAAATTAATAAATTTTATATAAAAAATATTCTTTAAATTAATATTTTAATTTGTTAGAAAAAATTTAAACCATCATTTTTATCCCAAATTTGAATGAAAAAGGGCGAAGGGATTTTTTTTAATACTATCAAAGACCTATTTTTTTCGTTTAGGGCCTTAAATAGGCTTGAACCGGCCTTGTTTTAAATTTAAGATTTATAACGTGTAAAAACTATTCTGTAGTTGTTGTAATGTGTAGAAGCTACTCGATAATAACCACAATATGTAAAAGTTACCAGTAGCTACTACAATAAGTTTAGTGTCAATTTAAGATTTAGAATATCCGAATACTATTATATTAAAATATTATTTATCAATTTAATAAGAATTATTTAAATTTTATAAAAAATTAACTTTTAAACCGTAAAAGTTAGTTTATATAATAGTATTCAGATATCCTAACATCTAAATATTAAACTCTAAATCATAAAAGGACACTATACATATTATAATAGTTATAGGTAATTTCTACATTTTGTAGTAGCTAGTAGTAAATTTTACACAATATAAAATCTTAAATTCTAAGCTTACAATAAATACGTTGTAATAGTTACTAGTTATCTTCTGCATATTATAATTACTATGGATAACTTCTACCTAATATAATTCTAAATTTTAAATTCTAAATTTACCGTAAATAGATTGGATCAAGGGATAATTTTGATATAAAATCATCAGAGACATCCATTAATTGTTTTTTTTTTTGAAAAAAGCCCTTATTTGTAATATCTGTGTCGCATTAATAATAATAATAATAATAATAATAATCAAGCAAAAACTCAAAGTCAAAGAATTAAAATACCCGCACCGTAATCGTCGTGCGTTACGTGCGGGCTTCTTCCCGTTTCACGTCGAGAGCTTCGTACGTCTACGACGCATATCAAGAACGTTGCTACTCCTTTTTGTTTGCTATCCGATTGCGATCGATCTGAAGGCAATGGCAAACTCGTCGCAGCCACCGGCGATCGCGCCTACGCTGGCCGTCGCTGCCGTCTCGCCCTCCTTCCGCCTCCATTCCCCGAGCTTGAACTCCATCCGCCTCCGCCGCGTCTTCGATCTCTTCGACCGCAACGGCGATGGCGAAATAACCGTCACCGAGCTCCGCCTCGCGCTCGAGCGCCTGGGCCTGGCCGTCGATCACGAAGAGCTCGCCTCGACCGTGGCCGCCTACGTCCGCCCCGGCCGCGCCGGCCTTGACTTCGAGGACTTCGAGGCCTTCCACCGCGCGGTGGGGGACGCCCTCGTCGGCGGCGATGTCGGCGTCGAGGAAGCGGAGCAGGTGGAGAGCGACATGAGGGAGGCATTCGGCGTGTTCGATGAGAACGGGGACGGCTTCATATCAGCGGCGGAGCTGCAGGCGGTGCTCCAGAAACTAGGGCTGTTTGAGGGGCGGAGCATCGAAGGCGTGCACCGCATGATCTCGGCCGTCGATCGCGACTTCGATAGACGGGTGAACTTCCCCGAGTTTAAGAACATGATGCGCGGCATTGAGCTATCCGCATCTTAATAATTACAGACATTCGGTCTTTTCTTTTTGCTTCTGATACACACAACTTGTTCATTTAATCATCTTCTTTCTGTCCTCATTTAATTTTTACAATGAATGTTTTGCAATAAGAAAGCAATCATTTATTTTTTTATTTATATTCGTTCGTCATATACCAGATTTAAATAACTTATTAAATGAAATGAAATAAGTCATTTACCCCCACCACAAATCCACTGACCAATTTAGTGTCTTCGGAAATCCTTTTTATCGTCAGTTTTTTTCCCTCGGAGGGGGGCTCACATCCCTGGCGCGTGGACATATGGACAGGCAGACGTAGCCAGCTTGCGCCGGGGGACGCCTCAAGCTGTTGCCGCCCGCAGCCACACACCGCGAGGAACGATGAGCATTTTACCTCACCACAGATCGCTTATCCTTTTCCCCCCTCCCTCCTCGTCAGCCAACCAAACACGCTTAATATCCCACCAACGCACATCGCCAGACTCTCTAGCCCATTGCCTCAGCCACAGCAGCCCACCCCCGATGGAGGCGACATGTGCAGCTCGCGGGGCGATTTCTCATGCCGTCTTCTCCCAATCGCGCTTGGCGGTGCCGTCCTCTGCCCCTTCCCTTCCGCGCTCCCACAGACCCCCCGTAAGTTTCTCCTAAACGATCATCTCTCGGACCGATCGACGCTGTTTGTAATCAGGTCTGTGGTGTTCTTGTTGCAGGGGCTCAAGTCCAGCTCGTTTCTCGGAGAGCCTGTTAGGCTCACGGCGCCGACCAGGCCTGCTTCCAGAGCTCCATCCAGGGGAGGAGGCGGTTCGTCCCTCGCCGCCAAGTGCGAGATCGGAGACAGCCTGGTAATGCTTCGACTAACATCACCATCATCGATTCTTCGTGGCCCTAATTAGTTAACCGTGAACCACTTACTTGCAGGAGGAGTTTCTGACCAAGGCAACGCCGGACAAGAATTTAATCAGGCTACTGACCTCCATGGGAGAGGCTCTGAGGACCATCTCCTTCAAAGTGAGGACCGCATCCTGCGGCGGGACTGCCTGCGTCAACTCCTTCGGCGACGAGCAGCTCGCCGTCGATTTGCTAGCTAATAACCTTCTCTTCGAGGCAAGCTCCCGTTTCTTCCGATGCTTCTTTTCCTTCTTCGCACCGCATTCAGTTGATTTGACTTGATCTCCTCCTCAATGTAGGCTCTGCAATATTCCCATGTCTGCAAGTACGCCTGCTCGGAGGAAGTCCCCGAGTTGCAGGACATGGGCGGACCAGTCGAAGGTGGAGGAAAGCTGTTGTTTCTGGAGATCGAGAACAGATTCGAAAAACAATTAACCATCTGAGGCATCCGTGCAGGTGGTTTCAGCGTGGCATTCGATCCACTCGACGGATCGAGTATCGTCGACACGAACTTCACGGTGGGCACCATATTCGGCGTATGGCCCGGCGATAAGCTCACGGGCGTGACGGGGAGAGATCAGGTGGCGGCGGCCATGGGCATCTACGGACCTCGCACCACCTACATCGTGGCTCTCAAAGATTGCCCTGGAACTCACGAGTTCCTCCTCCTCGATGAAGGTGTATCTACTCTCTCTCTCTCTCTCTCGCTCTCCTTGCGTTTTCCTCTACGAACGAGATCATTTACCTTGTCTCTGCAGGGAAGTGGCAGCATGTTAAAGACACAACGACGATCGGCGAAGGGAAGATATTCTCTCCGGGGAACCTCAGGGCTACATTCGACAACCCTGCATACGATAAGGTTCCTAACTTTTTTGAGGCCATAAGAAGTTCCGACTGATCCACTGAATCGTCGTGCTTGCAGCTGATCAACTACTACGTGCGAGAGAAGTACACGCTGCGGTACACCGGAGGAATGGTGCCGGATGTTAACCAGGTAAATTCGGAGAATGCTTTTGGTTTTCCTTCAGGGAATTCGCTGAGCTTCGTTGACATGTGCTGCATGGTAGATCATTGTGAAGGAGAAAGGGATTTTCACCAACGTGACGTCTCAGAGTTCGAAAGCGAAGCTGAGGTTGCTCTTTGAGGTGGCACCGTTGGGGTTCCTGGTCGAGAAAGCCGGAGGGTACAGCAGCGACGGGACGAGGTCGGTGCTCGACAAAGTGATCGAGAACCTCGACGAGCGGACTCAGGTCGCGTACGGATCGAAGAACGAGATCATCCGGTTCGAAGAGACGCTCTATGGTTCTTCCAGGTTGAAGACGGGCGAACCGGTTGGAATCGCTGCTTGAGTAGTAGGATCACCATGCTATTTAACATTAATGGCAAATGGGCAGACAAAATGTAATGTTTAAACTGTTTTCCCCCCTTTAATGGTAATCCTTTTGGAAATTAATTCAGCATAGAGGAGAATGGAATTAGTTTTTAAACAGTAAGCTAAAATAGATATAACTCCAGCGAGAGACTACGAAAACAAACCTGATTTTGTTCATCCAAAATTCATTACACTGAATAAGATCCAGTGAAGTATTTATTGTCTGCCAATTTCACAATGATCTCTGCGAGTTTACTAGGTTTCGGTCGGACCAATTTGAAGCTTTGAAATCCAAAAGCTGACCTGTTCGGCAACGCATTTGGAACCTGTTGATCCATAGGAAGAGAATTTCTTAACTGAATTCTCAACTCCGAGAAAATCATAAACATCTTCTTCAAAGATAGGATTGACTCCCTTTAGCTGATCAAGAGGGAGTTCGCAAAGCTGACAGTTTCTTGTGACGCATAATGCGACACACTTGCCAACTATCTCGTGAGAAGTCCTGAAAGGCATCCCCTGTTGAACAATGCAACACAAGTTTTAAGAGAGGAATCATACAACTTTTACTTGCCCTCCCCATAAACCAAAAAAAAAAAAAAAGTTTAACAAGTATCAATTTATCCCAAATAGCAGTAAGTCAACTTGTATCAGTGTAAGATCATTCATATAGGATGAAATTAATGGGATTTGAAAACTCTTGGTGAACGTTGGATGTTGCTTTTAAACTATAGGAAGCGAATATTTTTTTTTTTTGATAATCCTTCGATTATCAAAAAAAACAAGGGAAAACAAATTGAATTTACCTTTTTGACAAGATAATCGGCAAGGGTTGTAGCATCAAGATGCCCTGCTGGTAAAGCCTTTTGTATTCTCTCACCATTAAATGTGATGTTGTAGGCAAATTCAGTTGTTACTTCCAGCATTCCTAGTACAGTTTTAACGCTGTCAAAGAGTGGTTCTTTGTCTTCCTGTTTCAGAAAAAAAAGTAGTTGCCATCATGCATGAGCAATAAATGTAACAACCCACACGAAGGCAACCTAGATCTCAAAGAAAATAGCAACTAAACATTGTCTATCGAGAAGCACGTACTTGTAGATCACGGTTGTATGCTTGCGGAAGCCCTTTGCACAACACTAGAAGGCTCATAAGATCTCCTACAACTCTCGCAGATTTTCCACGGACTAATTCCATTGGATCTGGATTTTTCTTTTGTGGCATGATGCTGCTTCCTGTAGATACAGAATCACTCGGTGTTAGAAAACCAAACTCCTCTGATGCCCACAAAACCCATTCTTCACCAAGCCGAGAGAGATGAACAGCTAGTATTGAGTTGGCTGACAAAAACTCCAAGACAAAATCACGATCGGATACTGCATCAATGCTATATAAAGAGATTGTTAGGTCAAGATCAAATATTATACAAATCATAGTTTGAATCAAGAGAAAGGGCAACGGAATAAATTAGCTAAGCTCAGTGTGACATTTCATTTATGTAGTTATCAATCATCAGATTTAGTCCAGAATATCGCGTTATAAAAGTTGCTAAATTGCTTAACTTTTTTACATTTAACAAGTTAATAAATTGTTGCATAGCAATCATCTCTCATCATCTTTGTTAAGTCTCTTCTAAATTTATTTCTTTTATTAATGAAATTTCTCTATGACTTGGCATGAGGGGGAGTATTAGAGTTTGTTAAAAAAATAAAAATAAAAAGGAGCAGCCCGGTGCACAAAGCTTCCGCTATGCGAGGTCCCAAAGCAACAACTTTACCGTTGCGCCAAGGCTCCCTTTCAAGAGTATTAAAATTTGTTGAGAGGTAAAATATGATATTATACTTCTAATTTCTAAAGGGATAGAGGGGCAATGTGATGAAAAAATGACTTAGCTGATTTTAATATTTTTTAATGATTTAGTTTTAATGTTGAAATAATGACTCCCAAATAATCAAGGCTAACACACTAGATGATATGAGACTCAATTTCAATGCCCTATAACTAACCAATGTAGGACCGCACACATTCAACATATAATGAAAGCAATATAAATTTTTAACATAATTCTAACCGTATCCATTGCATTGCAATACAAGTAAAAATTACATCTAATTTATTATAAGCAAGAAAAAAATCTTACAAATAAAAATTAAATTAAATAACAAAGAAACTTTATGATATTGAAGATGAAGACTATACTACTGTAGTTGTTGAGAAGCTTAACAATCCAGCATCGAATGTTGAGTTAGGGGGTTAATAAAGTGAGAGAAAATGAGTTAAAGCCTATTACTCTAACAAATGAGGATGTCAAAGAGGAGAAGAGGAGATTCTATACTTGAGAGATAGAAGAAATAAAAAACCAATATATCTTTTTGATGTTGCAACCAATAGGCACACAAAAGGAAGGTTAGCGTGCCAATCATCTAGCTTAAGAGAGGTGAAATGTTGGGCTATTAAACTTTCAATTATTTTATGAGAGAAATATCATAAGAGACACCAGAATTTTGAAAGAAACAGATTAACAAGTGATACCAATTCTCATGAAATCTCATCCTAAATCATGCACAAAAGATGAATGAAAGATAATGATGGTAACATTTGAATCTATATATTGAGAAATGGAGAGAGAGAGAAAACATTGAACATTGTGAGAGTAAGTACTTTCGATATATTTTTTGTTCTTTTTTTTATTAGAATAAAATAATTATATTGCTCTCAACTTCCTTGAAATAGAATTTCTACATAAAACACAGTAGTCTCTGAATAGATGATTTCTTTCCGTGGTCAAATTAGGAAAATCTCACCTGTGGATGATAATTTCTAGCAGAAGAATTTAATAATATCTTAACACAAACAGATAACATTTTAGATAGTTGCTAAGAGTGGCTGAGATGAAATATGCGGTAAATAGCAAAACTTCAAAGTTAACATACCTGTTTCTCATTGGAGCAGTAAATCCCAAAGCATCTGAAGTAAGAAATCGGTCAATAGGCAGGCCAGTACCAGCTAGAGCACAAGCTCCCAAGGGACAAAAGTTCAATCGATCCTTGCAATCAACTAGCCGACTAACATCGCGTTCAAGCTACAACAGATCACTCATGTTCATATGGTTATGTGGTGACTCAAAAAATTGAGTTAAATTTTCAATCAAAAGAGATTCAATCATTTTAGATCACAGTTTCTGACTTATCAAGAAAACTAGAATCAGCAAAATTATAACCAAGCATATCTTGACTGAAAGAAATGGATCATATATATGATACATTTGACAGTTCATCTCAACACTGAGTAGTTGGTAGTCACATAATTCCTCTAAATAAACCTTGAATCTTCTTCCCTTGTGCTTCTTGCGAGAAGTTAAATGTAGGGATGATCATGTATTAGCCCTTTGTCCATATTTAAATCTAAGATCATCTTTTGGAAATCCACTTGCTATCAACCAGGATCAAAATCATAGAAGGCACAGGTGGAGTTAGCAAATAGAGGCAACTTTATATCTCCTAGCATTTGCTGATATGGGAGAACAAATATATCACTAACATGAGGAGAAGATGAAAAAGAGGAAACAAGGACACCAGTTATGGAAGATGGCTAATTGATTGATTGATTCGAGTATTGAACTCATGAATATATTTACAGATCTAGAACATGGCTGATAGAGTGAATGAGAAAACTACAGTTGTAACAATTCAGTTTCAAGTCAGTTACGCTAGTTGCTTTGATGACTCTTCACCCAATACCCTCTTCCTGTGCAGTCTCCTGTGATAACTGTCTTGAGATCAGTCCATACTATACTATTTAGCTTCTATTAGGTGAGCGTCTAATTTGTGCTTTGTGTATCATCACAGTTAAACATTTATAATAAGAGAGAAGTAAAAAATCTTAACTTACAACTCAATCAGAGGATGGATTATCACAATTCAAAAGTAGGCAACAAAATTTTAGTTTTAGCATTATCCTCATTGAAGAAGTGAAACTGCATCCAGAGAGCTAATCTTGGATCAAGAATTTCCCATCTGTAGCAGGTTGACAACATTTAGTTATGTAAGTTTACTGCCAAATCTAGCAGGTTGATCACATGAGTACTGTTGCAACTGTCAAAGAAAACAATTGTTGTCCACTGATAGTTGCCATACACCCTGCCTGGTGCTATCATGTTTACAAAAGACCTACACAATCTTCATTTGGTTTTAATGACTATTAGCTGCAGTTGGCTGACAACATTCAAACATTTCCCAATATATTTGGTTATTCCATTTACATTTCCTTCAACATATAACTTTATGCTCTTCTATTCTTTATTACAAATGACAGTTTACCTGTTCAACATATGACAACAGTAGATGTTGCAGTAAGACAGGTTGTGCCCTCTGCAGGTGAGTATAACCAGGAACTATTAATCCTTCATTTTTCAATCCTAATTTGATTAAAGCAACCTGAAACAGAAAGCATTTAGTCATGTTCCATAGAAGAACACACATAAGGTACAAAAACAGTCCGAGACTGCATAATGGACTATCAAAACAATTGTCTGCACTTAATGTAACTGCATTCTTCAACTGACACTTATGGTAATGGATTTTTCTAAGGTGTACTCTTATGTACAGTCCAATTCAAAAGGATAGCCAAATCTGGCATGTTTAACAAGTCTTAGGGTGTTTTGTTTGTTTTGGAAGAAATTTCACAAATTTCAAGAAGTTTTCAAAATGTTGCTGATAGTAATTTTATAAGAAAATAAGTAAAGTTGAGATCCAAAATAAAATTATTTATATATATACACAAAGGGCAGTTGATTTTTGCTAGAAACGGTAAAAAAATCATGTACTCTTATTTTTATTATTCTTATCTTATTGTAAAATTACAATCAAACACAATTTCAGAAATGCATTTCCTTTAAAAAAAATCAAAGAAAATGGAAAGTATGAATTTTATCCAAAAACTAGCCTAACCTAATACTCTAAATAAGACAAGGTATCGATATCAGAAATTTCAAAAGTTTAAATATCGGTTGTATCAGATTGGTGGGGATCTGTGTGACAAGAATCAGTGAAAAAAGTAATAAAACTTGTTAACCTGTTTCATACATTGTTGTGTTGCATGGTGGTGTTGGCCATAGGTGCGCACACATCTAAACCATTGGGCCCTATTTGCATATGTATATGTGTTTATATGCTTGTCACTTATTAAAATTTGAACGACATGCAATCCACCAAAAAATGAAAAATGCATATCACATAAAGAGGTGAACAACCTACAATCCACCCAGTGAGGAATGCACCTCGCATAAAATTGGTGTCCCATGGAGCAATGGTGAAGTAGGAGTGTGGCATCCATTGGAACTAGAATCAGTCTATTTCTTCTATTTTTCCTCCAATTCCAACAATTTCTTCTAAAATATCATTTATTTGTTGTTATTTTTTCAAGATTTGAAAGGATCTTAGAGACTTATCCTAGAAATTGTCTGGAATTGGATTGGCCACGGCTGATCCCAAGCCAACTCGTCCAATCCATAAAGGGATCAACAAGTTTGCTCACCAACCATGCATTGCAGTTCAAGGTAAAAAATTGAAGATAGTCTGAGAGATCATTAGCAAATGCTTCAACTATACCTTCAATAGCTGGTTTGATTTAACAAGGTGAACATAGGCATCAACAAGTAGAAAAAGGACATAAGAAAGTCAAATTGTCAAGAAAATGCTTTCTTTCTTTCTAGGTCCTTTAGATTAGTATTTAGCATTTTAAGGAGAAACCATAGTCCAAAGATACTGATTCAGCTAAATCCATGTCCTTTAGTCTGAGTTAAACAACCACATTTTCCAACAAAATCCACAAAGACATTGGATTGTACAATATATTTATTTATTGGATTAATCCCCTTTTGTGGTTTAAAAATCCTGTTTCAGACCTCTAGACGAATATGAAACTATTCTATTATATTTAAAAATCCTGTTTCACTTTGCCAACTTCCTTAATTATAATAATCATAAGAACAAGCAAAACTGTCCCCGGGGCCATGGTGCTGAGGTAGGACATCCAGGTTGTCACCCAGGCACCCGCGGTTCGAACCCCATGGCGTATCTGCAGGAATTTTTCCTCCAAATGGGGAGACGTAATCAAAGGATGCTGGGCTTCTGGGTTGGCCACCGCGTGCGCTTCCCGATTTACTATGGTGGTCGGTGGGAAACTTCCGTGAGACCGGGCCGATCACCCCCAAAGATAGTCAATGAGGCTAACTGGGATTATCATTTTTTTTATGAGAACAAGCAAAACTACCAATTTTGAAGTAAAGTATGAATTCATATCAACACAAGTTTACCAACCGTGAAAGCTATAGTTATCATAATCATGGCATGAGAACAAGCAAAGCAAGGGTTGATGATGATGATGGCATGAGAACAAATGACCAGGCATATGCAAAAAGCAACATGATTTGGGAAATGGCAATTATGGTTCTTGTGTTGACAAATAAAATATTATGTTCAAACATCAGCAAACTCAAAAAGAATACAATAAAAAAAATGCAATATAAGAATTATATGAACATACCTGCAGTTCTTTAATTGCTACCACAATTTTATTTATGGCTATCCTACACCATAAACGAAGATCTGTGACAACTTGATCATTACGACTTCTTGCAGTATGGATCTTTTTTGCAGGTTCTCCAATCATGTCCGTCAGTGCAGCCTCAATATTCATATGCACATCTTCCCTATCCTTTCTCCAAATAAACTCCCCCTCTTCAATGCTTCTTTCAATCTCATCAAGACCGCGTAAAATGCTATCTCTATCACTATCAGTGATTAGACCCTGCATGACATTGATTATTTAAAGCATTGCTTTGTGGAAGAAATATTCTAACAGAAACTAATTCTGGATTTTTTTTTAAGAAACACTATGCAACCTAATTATTGTAGAAATATTCCACTATCAATCAACAATCCTAAATAAATAATAGTTAGTAGAATTAAGGATGTAAGAACTTAGTGTGTACTTAAAATGATTGATTGTCATATATAATTTGTACCCTAAAAATGCAAATTTCATGAACTCTAGTTATATCTCTCTCTAGCATATATTTCTTTGAATGTTTCCAGTGTTCTTAATCAATAAACACTAAATAAATGTCCATTAGATGTTCAGCACATGGCTTAGATGTCTTTAAACTATAATTTATTGGAGTTGCATCAATCATAAAGATCTCCACAAACCACACGAAGTAAAACTTAACTTAAACTTCATCTATTATTATCATGCTGGTTTGTTTGTGCCAAATGTTTGGGTCTGCTACATCATGAATCTTATGCACAATGCAAGGCTATATCATTAGCATTATTCAAACTTCATCAATTATACAGGATGATTTTTGTAACAAAAAAAAAGAAGAAAATAAAACAGCTTCATGTGTCTATAGATGTCTAGAAAAAATGCCTTGTGAATTTTTCCCACATCTCGCTGAGGTTAACGCTGTACTTTCATTTATCTGGTAAGTGGTAACAGATCTTCAGTCCACAAGGAGGACATGAATGTGTAAAACAAGGCCAAAAAAAGTGCATTTATCATCAGCAAGTGAAGAAGAACAATGAAAACATGTGAAGCAATCACATTGCATAACCAAACCAGAGTTTTTCAAACACTATTCTACTTCTCCTAACTTCAAATGAAATTATGGAGAAAAACCAACACATCAGCACTATGCGAATCTCGACGTGAAAAGGGATGAATTCTGGTAGATAAAAAGGAAGGTAATTTCACCGAAGTCTCATATTCAAGAAGTGTCAATAAGGACGCTAAAATAAAAAGAAAAACACGAACCTGGTGCGCGAGCATCTGAGCGTGGGCTCGGCTGCCCATAATGTCCTGCTTGTAGAGAACCTTGTCGAAGGAGACGGACTCGCTAAAGCGCTCAACGGCGTCAGTGACGCTGTCCTCGAATCGCCCGCCCCACAGCTTAGCCTCCTTCGAGGGACCCTGATCGTGCGCCGCCTTCAACTCGGAGGATACCATGGCGCCCGGCGGGGAGGAGAATCTCCAGCGATCGGCGGGGAGGCTGTAGGGGGCTGTGGGAAATGGCTGGAGGCGGCGCAGGCCTTTGCCGTGAGCACAGGGGAAGTGGTGGTAGATCGCAGTGCCGAGGGAGTTCACGTAGTTCATGATTTCTTGCCACTGGGAGGAGATCAACGGCGGCCTGCAGACTAAGAAAACCTAGTGGGGCTGGCAAGTGGCTGGAACGCGGCGCGACCCTGCGTCAGACAGACCCAGACGGTCCGGCTCGGTGCGGACGCGCCTCAACTTTTGGCCGACCGGTTGACAAAACCGGATTGGTCGAGGCTTCCTCACGTGCGGAAAACGTGCCCACGATGCTACTCTGCCTTGGACAGCAAGCCGAACGCTCAGTAATACTTTCGTACAGGGCGAACCCTCTTCTTCTGAGAACCCTTCCAAAGTCTCGACCTTCTTCGCCGCCGGCTCCCGCTTCCCCAGATCCCTCCTCAAATCGCTCGAAATGTTCCTCACCAGGTTGATATCCTCTCTCTCTATATATATATTTATATTGTTCTACCGTAAATGTTTCTCATAGATCGAGCTTAATTTCTTCCTTGGGTTTTGGGGGTGTTTATGATCCTAGGACCGAGTACGATCGTGGCGTCAACACTTTCTCCCCGGAGGGGAGGTTGTTCCAGGTCGAGTACGCCATCGAGGCCATCAAGGTTGGTGCTTTCGTTACTAGTTTATTCTACTGCTTTTCCCTTATTTTTCATTTTGTGATCTTGGAGTCGGAAGGTCCTCGGATCACAGGTGCTAGATCTGTGATGAATTGGTTTTATTCTGGTGACAGTTGGGCTCTACGGCCATTGGATTGAGGACGAAGGAAGGCGTTGTGCTTGCTGTTGAGAAGCGTGTGACCTCACCCTTGCTGGTTTGCTGATTAAAACATTCTTTTATTTTCTTTCTATTGTAGATTATTAGTATGGCTGAGTGCAAGTTCGATTTTGTTGCTGAAGTTTGCAACATAACCAGCAGTGATGAAAGTATCACAATTTTAACTTAGAAATATGAGTTTGCGTTGTTTATACTATGAGCTAGATCAGAACCTCTGTATGCAGCATCATACCTGTGAATCTGTTATTTACATTAAAAATTTTGGATATCCCTTTTTGATTATATTTTTCATCTTTATGTATAACTGTTAGGAGGATAGCAATTCTTTAGGTTTGGAATTCGGTTAGCTAAGTGGATGAGGTCCTTGGCTGAGATAGTGGCTCACAAGTCACATCTCAACTGAAGAGATCAAATTAAACAAGGATCTCATCTGATTACTTAATCCCTTCAGTTCCTTATCGGAGATTAATAAAACCTTGGCTTACAATTTTAAACATTTTCCCCTTGGCTTGCAATAAAACTTTAAACCTTGTTGAAATAAAATAAAATAAAATAAAATAATGATCTGAAAACATTTTGTGGAGACATCCTTCAATTGGTGACTGGCATCCTGTTATGAGTGAATTTGATGGAAGAGGATGAGATGGGATAGGATAAAGGGGAGAGAGATTTGGGAAAGTTAACTGGAGGATAAGAACAGTATGAATAAAGAAAATAATAACTCAACATTGAAATTGAACTTTTTTTACTGTTTGTATTATTTATGTAATGGAAAATAAAGCTTGATTTTTTTAAAAAAAAAAATTTACCTTTTTCTCTTGATAGTTTTGGTTCTCATTCATAATACTTTGAATATAATACACAGTTAAATTTTTAGGTTGAACTAGATTGATTTCATAATTTGAAGAATCTCTCTTTTGACCATTACGATCAAGAATAATGTGAAATAATGAAAAAGTGCATCGTTAAAATACCAAGAGAATGAATTGGTGTAAAATATTTGTTGTGGTGTGCACATTTACATGTCAAGACACCACATATATCACTGAATCATTAAACAAAAAAATGACGATGCAAGGAGAAGTAGCGGAAGGCCTAAGGGGGTAGTTGGTTTGTGGAAAAAAACATCCACAATGAATGCCATTCAAAGAAATGTGTTTCCTAAGAATGTAGTGGATGGAGATTGGCATGTTTGATTTAACAATTCCATTGATAACATGATAATCTCAAACAAGGTTTAAAGTATCATTCCAAGCGAAGGGTTTGGCTTTGACAGAAATGATGCCTTGCTATTGTTGTGTTGAAATGCTAACACATGATGTTGGTGGTCAATCAGGATTAGCAGGGAGAAAGAAGAAGAAGATCAAAGGCTCCTTATCTGGGGTAGTTCTTCTCATGTCTCCGCTTAGCTTATGGAACATGATGAAGTAAAAGTTAGGTGAATCAAAATCCTAGTATTTTAGCAGATTGTTGGACTTGGATGACCTTTGTGATTATGGAAGAAGACTTCGTCGCCAATACAGCATTCATAACCTATCAGTTGCCTCTTGTGCCTTGGTGCCTGTGAGTTCGCTTCGCTTGTGATACCAACCACTCATGCAGATGAAAGATAGTGAGAGGAGCCAAAGAAGGGAAGACGTGTGCGGAAGAAGATGAAGACATGTCTTGTGTCTTAGACTCAGACCTATTATATATGCTTGTTCATGGCTTGATGTGTTTCGCCCATGCTAATCAACAAAGAACAGATTTTAAAACTGCAATCTCTAATAAATTTCAATAATATTGTAGAAAAAATTATCATTTAAAGTCATGTATGCCCAACTGTAGCTGTGTTACAACCATGTTTCTTAGTCAAATGATGATTCATTCACTACCTCTTTCTGCATCAATTGGCCAGTGATTAATTGTAATTTTGCAAGTTCTTCTATAGGTTGTTAAACTTGTAGCAGCGTGTCGATATCATACTATAACTTATGGAATGTTGTATTACTACCATATTTCCTTGAAATACTTCTCCACTTGATGTGCTACAAAGAGCTTATGTTTTGAAAAAGGTTGAAATTCAGCAGGATTTATTGAGGCATCACTCTCTACATCAGTTGATCTGTCTTTTAAAAAGTCCTAATAACTACATAGTGCTTAGTCCATTTTGTTGATTTTTGACATGATCATTTTCATGGCTTCTTAGTATTCTAGTCATTTTACTTTTACAGGAACCCAGCAGTGTGGAAAAGATTATGGAGATTGACGAGCACATAGGCTGTGCAATGAGTGGATTGATAGCTGATGCACGAACTCTTGTAGAACATGGTCGTGTTGAAACTCAGGTTCTGTTCTACAGCTTTGGTCATATTGAAACTTTTATCATGTCTATGAATTCTGTAGGTCTTTGGTAAGACAGCTGGTATTCTGTTTTTTTTTAATTGATTAAATCAATTTGTCTACCAGAATCACAGGTTTTCGTATGGTGAAGCAATGACTGTTGAGTCAGCTACCCAAGCACTATGTGATCTGGCTCTTCAATTTGGTGAAGGAGATGAAGAATCTATGGTTAGCACTATAGATTAATTATAGGGGGAACATAATTTGTGCATCTTCTCTTTGTAGAATTCATGGTTACCACTGTAGATTCTTTTTGAAAATCTCCCAAGAATAAATTTCAAAAGGAAACATTTTTTTACCTTCTCTTATTTGTTTATCACGATGGAAAGTTTCGCAATTAGCATAGCCATGTTGACTCACTATTTGAGTGAAATTCCAATTATGATTCTCGTATAATGAATACTCTGGAATCTCTTCAAATTAATATTACATATTAATGCTATTGCTAAGATCTGTCTCTTTGGTTTTGATTTTACATCCACATCAAAGATTCTGCTAGGAATAATTTAAATCATGGATTGTCATCACAGTTTATAACCCTACAAAGAGAGACAATACATTATTTAAATTATTGTGAATATTATTGGAGATGTTCTGTCTAGGATTAATTACTGAATTATTGATGATTTAGCGAACTTTTTCAAGCACAGCTGCCACATATTTATACTTGCACCCCAAACTTGCAAATTGTCATATGAATTATGAAGGTTACTAACTAATTAGTATTGGTGCAGTCACGCCCATTTGGAGTATCTCTTCTGATTGCTGGTCATGATGAGCATGGGCCCAGCTTGTAAGTACTTGTTACTTTTTAATGTTGTCTAGTGCAGCAACTGATTACTGATGTTGATTGGCATGTAATGTTTGTAGATTTATTTTGTTACCAACGGTGTTTGCTTTGATAGTGCACATATACCATTATGGAAATATAGCAACAAAAACTTTTCATGAGCTTTATTTAACTATTTCGTAGTGGTAATGTTGTTTTTTGTAAGATAATATTTTATTTCCTCGATGGCCTAAAGTGTCAAAGTGCCAAAAAGCTTAAAATTCTCATGACAATCATGCCTAGAAGGGATCTGACTTTGTTGTCATGTGGGATTGTTACTACTGTTAAGATGATCTTTCCATGGCCCAAAATATTCTTCAGAGAGTAAATGACAAATGTTTTAATGCATGAGTATTATTATTTATTGGAACTCATCTTTCTGTACATGAAGGTTTCTGCTTGATATTTACTAATGTCAAAAGTTATCTGGTAAAATCTGAAGCATCTCATATATTGTTATGTAGTCCTGTATTGTAAGGTTTTGTTCACATGCTATAAATTGAAGGTACTATACTGATCCATCCGGCACATTCTGGCAATGCAATGCGAAAGCAATAGGGTCAGGATCTGAAGGAGCTGATAGTTCTCTTCAAGAACAATACAACAAGGTGAGCCAATTTTAGATAAATATGCTGATGTGAGACAAATATGCTTCGGCAGCAGCTTGTGGTCATTTAGATCCATAGTTACTTTCTATTTGCAAGCATAAGTGGCCAAGTAATGCATCAAGTTTGTGCATGCTTTGACCTCACAAGTTGTGTGACGTCTGGATAGTGGGAATGACAATAATTTCATGAGAGCCTTGTTTATGCAGGACCTAACCCTTCAGGAAGCTGAAACTATAGCTCTTTCAATCCTGAAACAAGTCATGGAGGAAAAGGTATCCTTCTTGTGGTTTTTTTATATAACTAAAGTATCTGTGTCGACAAACCTAAATCCGTAATGGTGCATTGAAGCTCCCTTATGTATGCATTATAACTTGGTCAATTGGTTGGACATAGATGATCTTTTAAATGTGAATAAACAATGCATTATAAACTAAGGCTTAAGGATCAAATTCTAGGTTTTCTATTTTGCGTTACATATTCTTCTGAGTATTACATTTTTCTCATTGCTAAGCTAGTAATTTGCATGAACAGGTGACCCCTAATAATGTCGACATTGCAAAGGTTGCCCCTACTTACCATCTATACACACCTGATGAGGTCAAAGCTGTCATCACTCGCCTCTGATTGGCTTGGCTATTTATCTTTTATTTGTGTTTTTTGTACTTGGTACTAATGGCTAGATTACTCTGAAATGTGCTGGATGTTGTGGCCTTATTACTTGTTGGTTGCTTATCCACTGAATCAATTTAAGCATTCGAAGGAATACTAAAGATAGTTCTTTCTTGTGATATGATAAGTTCTCATAGGTCATTTTTCACATTTGCAGTGAAACAAATTAATGGCCAACACAAAATTTCAAGTTTTAGCTTGCAAGCCTGCGATACTTTATCTAGGCATTGTATACTTTCATGACTTTGTATTGTGTTGTGTATTTTTATTATGGGGATGTCTGAAGAGTCTGGGAATCTAACCTGGCAGGGATGTTTTTGGGCTCACTGGGTGGTTCACTATTTGTTATCTTCACAAATCCTTTGTGAGGACAATTTTCTCGGAGGCCTTGGTGAATGTTTTACCTCAAGTTTACTTGGACCGTAGTTCCTCAATATACAAGAGACTCAAAAGGAGTCTTTCTTTGTTTTCTTGCGGTGTGGCTAGCTCGTCCGTCTTTTACTACCATAAAAGCGAATTAGGGCAGAGGCAGAAGGCCTACCACTTTTGGGATTCAAGATACATCGGCAAAATGGAACCAAGAAACGATTTAATCAAATGATCAAACTTTTATCCCCCAGAGGGAGCCTATGCAGTGAAGTGGATAGAGTTCTGATGGAGTCCTTGTACCACTAGGAGGAAACCACGTTCCACGTACTTTGAAAGAGAGACTGGAATAGATTTTTAGGCTCTTTGGATGGGAATAGAGATTAAGAAACTCTTGAATTTTGGCAATTGATTGTTTTATTGGCCTTCACATAGTAGACGGGATGTCCACTAGCTACGTTGATGCACTTTTCAAGCGAGGATATGGATTAAGATGTATTCTCGTGGATTGATGCACAGATCACCTGAGTCGATCCCACGAGCATTGGATCCTACGATGATCCTACGAGTGCTGGAGCCAACGACGTCATTTAGGAGGATGGATCTTCCATAATTTACGGATCAAAGGATGATTCATTGCATGAATTAGTTTATTTTAATTAACTCTATTTGTTAAATAGGTGGAATTCATCATAATCCACCAATAAAGATAGTCGACCATCCATCCCGCTTGACCTTTCAAGTGATGACCTGGTGAAATTGTTTCATGTTGTATTTTCCTGACTACCATTGACCTCATGCTCCATTTTGTTTTAGAGAAAAATACCCCTTTCTATTAAGAGGTATTTTGTCTCCCTATATTTAAAAAAACATACTTAACTCCTCAGTTAAATGTGAAAAAATTTATAAAAGATAATTACGTACTTGTATTTTTGAGAAAAAAAATATATTGAATTAATGTGAAAAATAATTACATGTTGATCTTGTCTGAGTCGAGATGGTAGATGCTGGGGAGGTGCCGCTCTCGCTGACAGGGTGAAGTCTCTGAAGGGGTGGGCCTCCTGCTGATGTGGATCTTCGACGACCGAGAACCTACAAGGCAAAACCGAGCCGGGAAGGGGTTCCCGGCGACGGCCCTCAGACGCTCAAGTCAAATTCCGGCAGCAAGAAAACGAAGGCGAAGAAGTGGAGCAACTGTAGCTACATTAGAGATTTTCGCATACCTCCGTCGAAGTCTAGGGGTCCTTATATAGGGCTCCCGAGAGGCGCATGCACGCTTATCGAGGTGTGCACGCTCCTCAAATCATACCTATAAAGGATGCGTCAGAAAAGCGTGTTTGACGTCATACCTCAATTGTCCGAGCATATCCCTAACGTGACAGTGGAAGTTTCCCCCGTACGATTCTCTATCTGATCATGCCGTCTATCGGCGACAGTAGTCCATATGAAGATATTCCCAGCTACTCCCCTTGTCGGTTACTGGGCCGAGCGGGAGAGCCACTCGGCTGATGCAGTGGCCGAGCCGAGCGGAAGGTCCGCTTGGCTCCTAGCCCTTAGTCTCAGCTCCATTCTGCCGGGCTAGGGAGCCATGTATGCTGGCTGGGGCAATGCACGCCGCTCGGCCGAGTCGGACGGCCGCTCGGCTCCTATC
>JBBMJZ010110927.1:0-22198 GCA_037833815.1 Zingiber zerumbet | reverse complement strand
AGCATTGTTTTGTTCTCGTTTTTCCACTGCGTACTCGCTACGATTTTAAATCAGTATTCACCCCCCCCCCCTTCTAGCGACTTCCTCGATCCAACAATTACTTCTTCACCCCTCCTTATCTTCATGTTTCTTCTGACAATTTTCAACACTTTAGCACCACCAAGCTCGTTCTTTTGGCTACCAAGATGTGATCTTTTCTCCTCTGACTCATTGAACCCACATCCATTCGAATCAATACTCACTTCTGGAAAACTAACATCCTTCCCCTTCGTGTCCGAGTCAACCCAATTACGGGTTTTTGAATCATCTATCGCCGCCTCAACCGTCTCCTCATCGTGGCCATTTCCATCAAAGGAGGTTCCTTCAGTGCTCCTCGCGTGAATTTAACGTGGAGTAGTTGAGCAGATGGCTCCGTCGTCAAAGTCATGCTCATATGAGGGTTTCTAATTGTCCTCACCGATATAGGAGCCCATGATCTCTTAGTCATGGACTTGAGATGACCTTCCATGACGGGTGCAACTCTCAAGAGTAGAAAGACCAGGAGGTAAAGTGGGAGGATAACTAGGGCAACAAGGTATAATGATGCTGATTTTTGGATGAAGTAATAAAGGAAGGAGGAGGGTAAATGGAAAATGAACTCAATAAGATTTTATTGTTTGGACAATTCCAAAACAAGTACTGAAATGGAAAAAAAAACAAAAAAACACCCACATGATGTTTTGGTAAATTGCCGAAAAAAATACCGGAAAAGATTTTTTTCATGTTTGACTGCTAGATAAGGAAAACATTTATTTTCCCATGGTCTAGCAAATGTGGCAACGGCAAAGTTCTTGAGGTCGATTAATCAAATGGCTAGTAGCTAGCAATTTGCCGCTGCAGATAACGCAGCTCGAGGGATGGCGACGGCATGCTTCGGCGGAAGCGCCGCGTCCACGTCCCTCTCGCGCTCCGCCCTCTGCCTCCGCCGGCTTCCCCTCGCATGTCGCTTCCCCTCTTTACCCCCCTTCCTGCTCCGACCTTTCTCTCCCATTCGAGCGGCGTTAAGAAGCACCGGGCTCGCTGGCTCCCGCCGCTGCGCCGATAAAGATCCCGAATCAAGAGCTAGAAAGTCGATCTTCCCGGAGGAAGATTTCGTGGTTGCCAATTTCTATAAGTTCGTCACCATCGAAGATCCCGAGGCCGTGGTTGCTAAGCACCTCGATTTCCTCCAGGTCTCGTTCTTTTTCTAAACATTTCCTTGATATGTTTTTATAGTCTGTATTAGAATACACTAATCCTACACAATGAATAGCCAATCGTTTATTATAATATAGAGAGAATGCTAAATACCCGGTGGCATCGCCTTTGTGGTACCAGGAATGGGATATTCACGGTCGCATATACATCAATGAGCAAGGAATTAATGCGCAGGTACCTTTTACATATATTTTCTTTTTTCATATAAGAACGATGTAAATCTAGAGCATCTGTGGTTTCCCTCAACTTCTATGTTTTGCATGCTCTTCTAATTAATTTTAATGACTGAAAAATGTTTGTTATTATTCTCTTGTGAGCTGTGTATTACACGAAGTACATAGGGTATAAACATGTAATTGAGAGTAAACTTCATATGTAATTATTGTTCGTGGCAGAAACGAAATTAAATAGTGTACACGCATGCAATTGAGAGGAAACCTCATGTGGTCAAATTGATTATTATTAATGGAATTCTGCCAGTGTTACCTTAGATTTTCTGAAAGTAGACAAGGGAATGTAGTAAAAAAAAAGTAAATTGATCAGAAAACATTTTATTTATAATGGGCCGACCTGCACTCAAATGTCCACGGCTCTATGAATGCCCCCATGGCACTGACTGGTCAGAAACTTAGTTCATGGGTTTGGGAACGTGATAAAATTTGTTTTGGTTACATCAATGCAGAAGAATGCAACTACTACCTACCTGATTGACAGTGCTTTGCTTTGATTTGTGAATGCAACAAATTTATTAATCTAAAACTGAATAAAAAACTGATGAACTAGATTTTTCAGTTTGGTTCGATGCAGCATTCTTTTAAAAAAAAGAAAGTGCTTTGCTTTGATTTGTGAATGCAACAAAGACAACAACACATGATTTGCTTGCATGGAAAATGTTTTACATTCCAGAACAATTTGAATCGTTTTGAAGCTGACTCTTTGACTTTTTACTCATCTTAAGCTTTTGTTGGATCATTGACATACTATTTTTGCAGTATAGTGGTCCAAATGGAGATGTTCTGGCATACACAGATTGGGTGAAGAAAGATCATAGATTTTCTGATCTATTGGTTCAGGTTTCACCAGCTTGTGATGGTCATGCTTTCCCTCGTTTGAAATTGCGATACAAACCATCACTTGTACAGGCAAGCGATTTTTTCCCTCTAGATTTGTCTTTTCATTTGCTTTGGCACACAGTGCTCTTAATCCATAAGGTGGCTCTGATATTTAAAATTTTCTTATTTATTAATAAAAATGCTCTGTGATTATTTTGTAATCTATTGGAAATTTGATTACCCCATTAATTTAATTTGAAATTTTTTCCTCTCTCTCTTGGGTCTTGATATTGTAACAAAAAATTCAACTTCATAATGCAGTTATCTCCTAATGATTTTTTTTTTCTTCTAGATTTCTGCAATATCTTTTAGAAGTTTCACTTTTGTCCAAGCAACTTGTTGTAAGCTGTAATATTCAACTTATTTATATTCTAACCTTTCACCCCTAAATATCTAATATTTCTTTAGATGGAAGGTGGCACTGCCCATCTTCCTCTAGTAGATGATGCTATGAGAGCTCACCCATTGACTCCATCTGAATGGAGGGAAAGACTGCAAGCTATGGATGACTTTGGCATATCAACAAGCAAAGCGGATAGCCAGGGATCTGTTAGGAAACACCTACTTCTGGATGTGAGAAATGGTAACTCTTATTCATTGTTGTGCGCACTTGAAACATTCCAATTACATAACTTGTGTCTCGGATAAAGTAGGATGTCGTTTCTGCACAAAACTGAGTTGTAAGATATGATGCTCTGAACTATTTAAAGTTGGTATAAACAGTTGAGTACGGCATCAACAAATAAACTACACCCACTTATCAAACACGTAATGTTGTGAGAAGCTTTGAATTGCTTTTAGCATCATAGGAATTGTTTAGAGTAATGGTGAAAATTATAAGGCTTGCTTACCTTAGATAGTCCCCTCTGCTTGTGTATATATATTTATTTTAAAACTTGATGCATTACACACTATACTATGTGATATTTACAATTAGTTACCTTGGTCCATAATCCTCACCCTTAACCTAATTCAAGTGTATTGTGGAAATTCAACTTGCTACAATATATTTGATTCTAGGATTCTTTGATGATTTGATTAGCAAACTACCAATTTATCATTGAAGTCAAAAAATGAGCGAGAGTTTTATTGGATTATACCTTCTATCTATGGAGGTGATAACAATTTCTATATGTTCTGGTTCTCATGAAAATTGGTTTCAAGATTATTTGTGTGGTGGATTGATTATCATAATACAATTTTATAAACTTTATTGGATGTATGTCCTAACTTGATTATCAATTATTTGATGACTTTGATCCAAATGATCTCACATGTTACTGGAGTCATAATTTTATCTACACTCGGTTCTTGTTCTTCTAGGAAATTAGATTACTTGTGGAAAAATATTGTAGTATGGTGCAAAGCATTTATCTATTAAAGAACTTGTCTAATCAATGTCAATCTACCTCATAGCTTGAGACAAAAGATCTTGTTCAGGAGCATTCCTACGGTATTATAGAATCTTCAAGGTTGCCTCATAATAATGATTATGATAATCATACTAACTACAAATGAGATGTCATGCATTATAATTCTTTGCTGATTCAATTTCTCTATCGGCCTTTTGTACTTCATAATCTCATGGAATCTTAGCTATTTGATCTCCAACACATAAGCCTCTTCAAGCATATCAACTACATAATTCCTTTGAGTTTCAAATGCACAAGGTTGGATTGTTCAACATACTCAAAAATAAGTTCAACTGTATGAGACTCCTTAGACTCAAAAAATGGAGTACCCTCTTTGCAATTAACACACAAATTTAGGATACTTCTTCTTTTTCTATCACTCCATGCATCTGTCATAATCGAGTATCCATTTATTGCCCATTCTTTTTCATGTTTCTTCAGCAGTTGTTTTGTTCTTCCAACTTCGGTTTTCAAAATTCGCTCTCTAAGTTGATATTGAGTTGGAGGCTTAAATTCTAGTCCAAATTGACCCACTGGCAACATTAGTTGCTTGAAACTATCATTATCAACAACATTGAATGAGATTTCATTTTTATAAACTCATCTCCCAATATATTGTTGAACTTGTTGAGTTCTCTCTTTGAAAAGAGTCTCATTTATATTTTTTTTTTTTGGCGAAACACTTTACTCCCACTTGAACTTACATTTTGTGGAGAAATCATCGATGCATATCTATCCATGGGGCAAGTGAAAGAGGTTTTTTAAGTCCATCTATCCCTTCAATTTCATTACCTTCTTATTCATCTAGAAGAATATTCACCTTTGCTCTACAACTCTCTTCTTCCATTCTTTTGTTCTTCTTTCTGTTTCTTCTGTCTAAAATAGCCTGTTTGCACTTATTGCGATATTCTTGGGATGCTTTTGACAACCAGATACATTTCTAGATATATTTTCAATGTGCTTTGATCTTATAAACTCCACCCGATATTATTTTCTCACACAACTTGCATTTAACTTTGTTGAGGTTCTTAGGATTATTCAAAATCTCGAACTCTCATCCAATGTTAGTTAACTTTCTCCTAAGAATCTCAGATTCAGGCTGAGTGATGGATATCGTCGCAGATGGATTGCTTAACATTGTTACCTTTGGTTAATCATTTCATTAGTTAGTTGTAATAACCCAAAAGGAGATTTAAGGATAAAATCAGCAACTTTGGAAGCTATGTGATTTAATCATCCGATTCATCTTATTCGCCAATTTTATTGAACCTTCGATATTTAACAAGTAAAAGACCTTTGCTCCAACTTCAAAACTTCAATTGAATTCATAAATCACTTTGAAATTTATTTTTGTCTCAAGCTCCAATATTATTAGCTAAAAAAAAAATAATAGAACAAGACGCTTAAGCATAAACATATTTTCTTTTCATTAAGAAAAAAACAGAAATGACATACTCAAGTAGAAATCGAGTGAAAAGAAATCAAAATTATAACAAATTATCTTTTAATTTGTAAGTATCAAAATTAAAACAAATTACCTTTCAACTTCAATGAATATTACGAGTGTTTGATGAGGGCTTTGACTAATCTTCAATTCAATCATTTTCAAGTCACTCAGTTGAGGAAAAATCAGACAATAAATTTTTCTTCAAATCGATTTCTCTAGCCTTTAACTCTATGATTTCTCCTAAATGTGGGCCTCTTCATTCGCTCTGATTTCTACAGCTCTAATTACTCAGTACAATGAACATAAAGTTTGGTGCTTGTCGTTAGGGCAAGCCAACAAATCAATTTTCTTATTGAACCAAAGTTTAGGGCTTATAAAACTTAAGCCTAATTAAAAAAAGGTTGCATTTTAGTTTTTTTAATTGAACTTTAAATTTAAAGCCCAAACTAAAAAAACATGAAAACGCTACACTATTTTTGCGGCGCCTAGACAATTCGACCGATTAGTCGGTGCCTAGGGGCACCAAGGTTGCCTAGGCTGGCCGACTAGTATGTTTTTAGTGCAGCTGACTGGCGCTTAGCGTTTAGGCAGCCACCTAGGCCGATTTTTAGAACACTGGGTATTAGTGATTTATCAATCTCTTGGTCATTTTAAGCTAAAAATGTGCATAGCTATCTCCTTTTTTTTTCAAATTAAGCCCCTGAAGATTGCACCAGTTCATGCAAAGAATTTTTTAGTTTACATACTAGGTCAAAATTTCATCCATGATGCTTCACCATATTAGACTTTCTTAGTAAGACTACCATGAATGAAGATGTTCTTATTGTGAAGTTGATAACACAGTTGCCACTTGAGAAAAAAGTGATCAAAAGTAATTTTGGCCTCAAGAAAAAATTAATACAATATCCTAAAGAAAGTGTTGTGTGAAGAACTCATCCATGAAAAGCAATGGATGCCTGCATTGTTCAAACAATAGCAACACAGTTTGGGATTAAGACAGCCGGTGTGTAATTTAAGAATTTTGCCTTTTTCCTTCCATTGTGTATGACCGTTTATGGAATTTTACTCTTTTAATTTCATAGAATGCTGTTTATATATTTGTGATCCATATCTTTTTTGCTTTTTGCATGCTTGCTTATGTTTTTTTCATGCCATTTGGATTTGTCACATCTATGCAGGCTATGAGTGGGATATTGGTCATTTCCAAGGAGCACAAAGACCTAATGTCGACTGTTTTAGAAGCACATCTTTTGGACTCTCAAATGTAGAGGTATGTTCGCCTTTTGGCTAATACATTTTATCTTAATTTAGTTCCAGAACTGACCAAATGTTAGCATAGTTACCTTCAGATACAAAACAATTTTGTCATTGTTTGGTTAATTTGTACACCTTAATTATCTGATAGCATTAAGCATGTCAAACGTCAGTAGTTGCTTTCTAATGGCAGCACCACGCATACAATCAATTCCTTTGTGTGTCTTACCTAATGTAGATATTTGTACTGAAAATTTGTTAGCCACCTTATTTAATTAGATTTATTGCCTCAAGATAAAAGGACAAATGCCTTAAAAAGCTCCTATTTTTCTAAATTTGCCTGCATCAATTTTTTTTTTTTTACAAAATGGAGAGAAATTATACTAGGGTATATTTTGTTTTTGTTTTGAAAAGGGAGCCTTGCCAGAGCAATTTTTAAAAAATAGGGTCTTGTTAGGACATTTGCCCAAGATAAAGCAGCTTTTGGGTAAATCTTTTTTGTTTTTATCTTCATCTTCACAAATATATTATTGATTTACTTTCGTGTTACAATTACAATTCTTGCTTGGACCACCCATCAATCTTCCCAAGCCAAGCAAAAGACACAACATGAATGAGAAACTCCCTAAATATTTTTTCAATTACTAATCTCCATGTCGACAATCTTCATTAAAAGTGATGGAAAAAAATAGTAGAGTTTGATGATATTACACACAGACATGAGATCCATATAAAAACCTTCCTTATCTGTCCTGCTTAGAGAGTGATGATGTGGTCTGTAGGAAAAACTTATAACTTCATACACAACTACATAGTTAAGACAATGCTGATAATTTATGTAAACAGCTGCTGTTTTACCCCTTTGGTAGTTCTATTCTCCATTTTTCAAACTCATTTTGCATCTTCTGCATCCAGGTGGCCTCCTCTGATCCTTTAGCTAAAATCGACAAGGAAAACACTGATATACTGATGTATTGTACTGGTGGCATAAGATGTGATGTGTATTCCACAATTCTTAGGTACCATATTGTTCTTGCTTACACTGCTCATGTGAAAATACACAGCCTTCTTGAGTTATGACTATTCTCATCGGTGTCCTCATTTATCTGACTTCTTATTTCATATTGCAGACAGAAGGGTTTTCAAAATTTATACACTTTAAGTGGTGGAGTCTCAAATTATTTGAAGAGTGAAGGTTCCGCTGGATGGATGGGTAACCTTTTTGTTTTTGATGCACGCCTGTCCTTACCTCCTTCCATCTACAAGCCAGGGACCAATGACAGTGCCTTTGCAAAACCTGAACTGGTGCATGGAAATAGTGCATTTGCCAGGTGTTATGTATGTGGATCAAAGTTGCTGGAATATCGACACCGCAACTGTGCAAACCTCGACTGCAACCGGCTCTTTTTGTTAGTACCTTCTGACCCAACCTGGCTTGTTTTAAACTTAGAAGTACCATGTCATGATTGCAAGCCTTCGCATTCCAGGTCATGTAGTATTTGTGTGTCACAACTTAGCGGGTGTTGTTGTTTAGACTGCACATGTTCCCCTCGACTTAGACCTGTACTTCCTGGCCATCAGAGATACCAGAAGTGGCACATGTATCGCGGCTGTGAGTAGCAAAGGAAGATACAAGTATCTGTTTTTCATTTCACCGAACAGTTTCAAGCCTACTTTCTTTCACTAGAGCAGTACAAATTGTTACAAAGGTTTGACAAAGTTATCATAGCTGTTTCACGCATCAAAACTTCTGATGCTATTTTGGAAGTTTTAACTGCCATGACCATTATTCGTTCCACTGGTTAATGTTCTACCCAGTTGTAGTGCCATTGCACTAGGACTGATAACTTAATGTTTGTTTCTCGGAAACAGTTGCATCAAGGCTCTCGACCATTGTCAGAAGAGTAGGCGATGGATGCTGGGGTTTAGCGGAAGGAAGAAAGGCAGCAAAGATTGTAAGGTGCTAAGTTCATTAGGTAGAGCTCAATGGATACGGTCTCTTTTCTATTTCTTAATTATCTCTCAGAATCTGTGTGTTATGGAAGATCTGTTGTACAAATAATGGTCTTCAAATCAGCTGTTTTGTCAATGGTTCAAGTGTTGACCAGTATTCATTGGTTTGCTTATAATACATCACTGTGTTGTCCATCTACGCGTGATATAGGTGATACAGACCTAGCTAAGCCTGTTTTGGCCGGTGACATCCGGAACCAACTAAGATGTAGATATTATTCGGAATGAACATTAAGCAAACATAAAATTAATTTATCTTCAGTAATCATGATTCTTATTCAATAAATAATATTTATTTTAGTATCAGTTAAAACATTTATTATATTATTTTGGTAACATTTTTTTTATTTTTTTCATAATATTACGAGGGCGAGGAAAACGTACACAGAAATTCACCGGCGAACCGGTCACATAGCCTGCGAGAGGATGTACTGCAATGCCGGTCTATTCTCGTCCTGCTAAATGGTACATTTGTACAAATGATCCGCCAAGTTTTTGAATTATTATCGGGTCGGATCATATTTGCTGTGCAAAAGACTCGGTAGAAGCATCATCCTCCGCACCAAGGCGAGGACTGGGAATCAAGTTAGGGTTTGGGGCCACGCAGCTCGAGGTTTTTCTGGTGCAGGCGATCGCTATTTTCATAACGTATCTGATAGCTCCCTTCCGTTATTTGGACGTCTGATCTTCGCACAAAGGGAGTATGGTACAGTTCTTGATGTTTCTTAGTGTCTGTTGAACTTTTTAGAAGATTTTTTGGTCTTTTATGTGTCAATCATACTTCGCCAGCTTCCCTTATCGCTTCTGAAGACCGCTCAAGGTCATCCCATGGTAAGCAATCCAGTTTGTGTAGTGTTTGTCTTTCTTTTTTTTTCCGTGTGATTTGAGCCTGAATTTGCTTGCTTCATATTGGTCGGGTATAGTTGGTGGAGTTGAAGAACGGGGAAACATACAATGGGCACTTGGTGAACTGCGATACCTGGATGAATATCCACCTCCGTGAGGTTATTTGTACGTCAAAGGTGAAACCTGTTTTCCTCATCAAATTTCCATTTTTTTTTTTTTTGGGTGTGTGCGTATGTTTAGGAAGTTTTAATAGACTGGCTCATTTATGTCTCTTATTGGATGTGATTCTGGTTGTAGGATGGTGACCGATTTTGGAGGATGCCTGAGTGTTACATTCGTGGGAATACCATCAAGTACCTTCGAGTTCCAGATGAGGTATATATCATGAACTAAGTGAAGAGTTGGATTTATTTTTCTTAATCTCTACCTTTTCAGCAGTTCATGTCATGAAATGCGATTGACAAAATTCAGATTTGAAAATTTGATGTTTTAAACAAAAATCTTGTTCCTTACTAATGTACCATATAATTTCTTAAGTTATGAAGAGCATATTTCTCTTAAATTGCTTCTGAATCGCGAAAACATGATCCTGCTGATTTGTCTCTACAAAAAATAGATAAAATTAACTTATTTTAGTTGTAAACTCTTTATCATTTTATAATTTAAAGTTTACAAAATTTAAAATGATGGAATGATGATTCTCTACTTCTTTAAATTCCTTGAAGGAAATGATGCAAAAAAGAAAGATGCATATGTTTCTTTTCCTTCAAGGAAATAACATGATGAATCATTCCAGCATTTCTCTTTTCTTGGTTTCTGTCCCTTGCTTCTTACTTCACCAGTTTCTATCTCTTCTAGGAAATAGGGCCTAGAGGACAGCATTCTGGTAGTTTGTAATCTTTTGTTGTTTGCATTCTGTTAGATATATTCACATTTTGGTTCAATCTTAAGCTATGGACTAATCTTACCTCATCAAGATGATCTTTTATATGAAGTGATGCCATGCTTGTTTTGAGAAATTGGACTAAATTTGGTTTAATTTGTTCTTAAGGTTTTTAGAGTGATGCATTAATTTGACTTTAAACAAGAGTTTCAAACAAAATCCATAGTTAAAAAATTATGAGTTTACTGACTTGACAGTTGACACAAAACCTATACTGCTATTTTTTTTTCAAAATTATCTATATTGTATTTTATTTTGTAGATAATTTATTTGTTTGTAACTTGTAGTTTTAAATCATCTGAATTATTTTCTTTGAAATAATAGTTTTATATCTTACACCCTTTAATGTTTATTGAGAAGAGTTGGCTCAATATGCTTGCAACACAGTAAGGTTAGCTTTCTAAATGGACAAAACTAAGTTTTTGATGAACAAAACTATCTAGCATTCCCTGGTATAAACTATCTACCATTCCATTCCCTGGTATAAGAGGGAAGGGAACAACCAATTCACATGAAAAATTAAAAATTGGCCATCCATGTTATTTATTGCTTGAGGGTTGTAAGCAAGCGGAGCCAACCTTTGTGGTGTTCAAGCTTGTTTGATAAGAAACCAAGCCAAGCCTAAAATGAACTAAGCCATTAAAATGATTGTTTAAGCTTGACTTGTTTTTTTTTATGAGCTTGAACTTGATTCGTTTAGATGTTATCGAGCTCTCAATTCAAATTTATTTGATTGTTTGAAACTTTTATATTTTAAGCTTGTTTGATTAGTTACTGAGAGCAAGTTGATAAGAGTTTTATTGATGAACGTTGCTCACGAACGTTAACGAGCTGAACACATATGTGTTCAAACTTGTTCGTTTAGTTAAACGACTTGTTCTTGTTCATTTAATTGATCTTGTGTATATTGAACAAACATAAAGAAGCTCTTATCAAGCTAAACAACAAGTTTGTTCACGAACATTTGGTTCATTTATACCCTAACTGCTTCCCTTCCTCCCAATCCCTTCATCCGCCTAAATGAACATCTAAATAGACAAGCTATAAATGTCTCTTGGAATTCCACATTTCGTCTATTCCATGTTTCAGTTGAAGTGTTGATGAATTATGTCTCTCTCTCTCTCTCTCTTTTTTTTCTTTTTGTTCTCATTTATTTATTTTTTCTCACGATGAGATCCCTTGTTTCTTATTGCTAATGTTAATATCTTCCATCAACACTGTTGTATTTAGATAGCTCGAGCAATTCCTGTTGCTCAAAAGAAATACCATGATTTTGATTAGTTTCTTTCCTGTTCATATAATGATGATATCTCTTTGATGTTGTAGGTGATCGACAAGGTTCAAGAAGAGACCACCAAAAGTCGTACAGGTAATTTTGTGTGTCACATATTTAATTATGCACAATGTATATAGAAAGCTGAGATATATCAATTTGTTTGGTTATGCGAGAGTATTTAATAAATTCAAAATAGATATGCTGCTTAATTATCATGCTGAATATATGCCAAAAGTAGACTAATTAGATGAAGTTGGCATAACTACCAGTAGTAAATTTTTTCCCCAACATATTCTATGAATAAGAGAAGTATATCATAATTTTAATGATGAAGCCAAGTTTTTAGGCTCGGCATTATGTATGGGGAAAAACACAAGGTTAGGCTTGTCTAAATAGCTAATTAAGAAAATTGAAATTTAGTTGGCTTATCTGTTTAGCCAATGTTAGAGTAGAACTATTTTGGGGTTATAAGAGATAATTATATGTTGAATAGGTTTAATCCCCTATCCTCTATTTAAGGATAGGTTAGTTTATGTGGAAAAAAAAACAATAACAATACTAAATTTTTCTACTTCTCTACGTAGTATCTGAGCATGGTTTCCCTTGAGATCCTTAAAGGGGGGTCATGAGTTTGACTGCTGCTGGGTTAAGGTTCATAAGCAACCTTGCAATGTGCAGAGATGGCCTATATTGGGAAATCCCATGAAGCTCACCGCAAACACTCGCAATAGTTGCCTTGTGGCATTGGCGTCACCATTTCCTGGAAGAATGCTAAAAATCTTGGAAGAATGTTTTTTTAAAAAAGGCGGATACTGAAGGATTTTGTATCAGATCTTGCCACTATCGTCGTCTTGCACTCTGCTACCTCGATTCCATCTGCTACACCTTGCTATGCATGTGCATCCGTGCATAAGTCACTTGTGACTTTGATTTTTTTTGCTGCAGATAGGAAGCCTCCTGGAGTTGGTCGTGGAAGGGGACGAGGAGGCAAGGAAGATGGCATTGGGCGATCTGCCAAAGGGATCGGTCGCAGCCAAGATGATACAAGCAGCAGAGGTGGTGGTCGCGGCAGGGGTGGAGTCGGTGGTAAAGCTGGTGGTTCCAGAGGTATTCAGTCTCAGCTTGTGTCCATGTCATCATCAAACAAATCTACTTCCAACTTGCTCATCACGCATATTGACTTCAAACTCACAGGTGCAGGGCGCAGCCATGGCTGATACTCTGAAGCTGAGGGCGACCTGTCTAAATTGTTTCAAGATTTCTTAAATACGAAGACTATTTGGTGGATGTTAACTGTCAGCTATGTGAATCATCTACTTGATGGAATGCCTTTTCACCATTGAATTGAACGTTTTCATAGTGCAATACAAAAAGAAAATATTGAATTCGGTAATACCAAATCTGGTGCGATGGGTCCAATAGCTCATGATTGTGTATTCTATTGGGAGGGAGCCTAAGAAAGGAGTATGTCAACCCAAAAAGAAGAACCAAATTTGCGATTGGCTTTTCCTTGGTGTTTTTTTTTTCCCATCACGATCCGACTTTATTTTGGACCGCTGGATGCGTTGACGCATCGCAAAGCAGACGCGTGGAATGCACGGCGATGCAGTAACCGCCTTCGTCGAAACGGAGAATCCCGTTTTGAATTACGCTCTCGTCCTGACCGTCCGATCCGTCGACGTTTTCACCTTGCCGTCCAAGAAAGAATAAAGAAAGAATATTTAGAGCTCTGGAAATTAAAGCGAGTCGCAGATCGAAATCACGCGAACGCGAAGCGGCGGGCGTCACCATCTTCGGAGATCGGTCTTTGCCTTTCGAGGGGTCGAATTCGCTTCCGAGGATCCAAGACTGCCTCCTTGATCTCCCTTTAGAAGGTTTTTACTCGGAGTCTCAATCTTGCTGGTTCGTTGTCCTGTTTGATCCTCGTCGTTCTGCCTGGATCTGCCCCAAATTGGGCGGAGTGTTCTATACATTTGTTTTCCACAAATTTCTGTTTTTCCCCTTATGTTTTCTGTTAGAATTGCTGCTATTAATACTCCTATTCTGTTTATATTGAGTTTTCCACGATCTGTTTCTTATTTTTAATTTATTGTTTAGGAAATGTCGGAGACCAGGAAACGAGCTCTTATTCTGACGGATAATGTCTTCATCCCTGTCAATGTAGTGCTCGATTCTGTAAGTGATTCGAGTCTCGGGTTGGGTTGGGTTGCTCGAGACGACGTGCTCGTCATAACCCTAGCGGCCTCGTTGGGTAAATTGCTATTTCTTTCGTTCTTCTTTTTTGGGATTGACTGCTTTCCTTGCGGCAATGCAATTGTCCAATTCTTGTTCTATCATCACTTTTATGTGCTTTTTTCTTCATCACTTTACCTGTTCTATCTCGTTCTAAATTTAGACAGCATGATTCTAAGTGATCTTGTAACGATGTGCAATGATAATTAACTATGATACAATGATTGATTGCAGGAGGAAAGTTACCCATGGAGTCTGGTTCGCTTGATTTGGTTGTGTCAGTCTCTGAGTCACCTGAACTTGTTGATGAAAAATGGGTCGAGGAGATCTCTAGAGTGCTCAGACCTGGTGGAACTGTTTTAGTACAGGCTTTTTATGATCAGAGTGAATATAAGGTAAGAATTCATAGATGATGGAATATGGTGCATCTTTTGTATCTTAAAAAGCTAGAGTGGATGTTTATGTTGTTGCTTCTGTTGCAGCAAACCTCCACAATTGAACGAAAGCTGTTGATGGCAGGATTTTTAGAAGTACAAGCTTTGGAAGTAAAATCTTTTCTACCCAATGAACAGCTTCAATCATTTAGTGTAAGTTCAAATTTTCAACTCAACTTATACCCTGAGGCATCTTTCTTTTCTGTGTTAGGATCCATGTATTGCCAAGAACAGAGTAACATAATTGTAACCTCACTAATCATTTAATGACAACAAATTGAAATTAGATACGTATTAATATTACTGAGATATATATTCCTGAAACAGCCAATTTAAGAACTGCCGAAGGTTTTCATTTATGGAGGCCTAACACTATACTTGATTAGTCTGTCAAAGCATAGCTTGAGTATGTCTTACCTCGCATATTCATATTATTGAGTCACTTAAGTCTTTGCAACCTGTCATGACCTTCGTGAGTTTAAGGATTGTAATTTGTCAATGGATTCATCATTCATGTCTTGTAGTTATCAATGGATATGAGGCAATAATTTACATTAATCTGCTGTAGGATATAGTTTTATATTTAACTTGACTACTTAAAATTAATAATTGTGCATATTGGTTGTATTGTCCAGTTCTTGCACCAGTTCAGATTCATTGCATAGGGAGAGAGCAGAGTTGTGCAGTTACTGCTGTTACTCGCTTGGTCCATATATGTGTCACTATTCTGACCCTTGCTTAGTGGTTGTAATGTCAATATGCTCTGATATTTAATTCTTATCTACCTGGTACAACTAATCCACCCTTGCATACTGGTTGTGTTGGTCAATGACCAGAATATAGCATAATATGAAAAAAATGAAGATATTGAAGTGACTGAAAATTGTTTTATTTTTTTTGGTAGATAGTTGTTGATTTCAAAGGCTTATATATGCTCACTTCTGTCTTCATTGTTATTAACAAATTGATGCACATGCAGATCAAGATAAAATGGAATCTTAAGTTGTGGCACTTGTATTTGAGTTTGAGTTTCATCATTTATTGTCGATTGTAAAAAAGGATACTTGCCACTCACTGTTGTCTTTTTTTTGTTGTTGACAATTTGATGCAGATCAAGGGAAAAAAGGCCTCTTGGTCAGTGGGTTCATCATTCTCCCTAAAGAAAACAGTTCCAAAAATTCAAATTGATGATGACTCAGATCTAATTGATGAGGATAATCTTTTATCGGAGGAGGACTTGAAGAAACCACAGGTGGCTCAAGGTTAGCTATATTTGTCGATAATACTTGTGCTGTCTTTATTTTACTCTAGGGTTGCCAAAAATTGGCTTATGATTGATTTCCCAATGCAGTTGGAGATTGTGAAGTTGGGAAGACAAGGAAAGCCTGCAAGAGCTGCACTTGTGGTCGGGCAGAGGAAGAAGCAAAAGTGCTGAAGCTGGGTCTGACCACTGACCAGATAAATAACCCTCAATCAGCATGTGGCAATGTAAACATTTGTTCATATTCTCGTAACTTGTTTGGCGCCCCTCAAAATTTCCCACTTCTCCTTTTGATAACCTTTTGCAATTGCGCAGTGTGGTCTTGGTGATGCATTTCGCTGTGGCACATGTCCGTACAAAGGCCTTCCTCCTTTCAAACTTGGTGAAAAGGTGAAGTTTGGAGCTTTCTGGTTTTACTTGGGTTCAAATTTGTCATCCCTCTCTGAAATCTGAACTCATGCTCATTGCTCTGTGTTATTTCAGGTATCTCTATCAACAAATTTCCTAGCTGCTGATTTTTGACCCGTGAGAAGCATGATCTATTGTTTGTAGTCTCCGGTGAAGACCATAGACAAGTTTGCTTTCAGATCTCTGAAACTGGGCATTTTGAAATGATTCTGTTGAACAGTCGCGGTTGCATGCAAATTGGATGGTTTTTGTGTCATGAAATATATACAAAAAAAGAAGAAAAAAGGAGTCTTGATCGTGTATGAGTTGTTTGCATGATGTAGTTTTGGTGAAACAAGCATAGTGTGAACGTTGTCATGCAACTTACAATGTCTTTCAAGTGGCATTTCTCTGCTAGCTGCAAGTTAAACCGTTTCTGGTTATATTGTCTGCACTTGCCCTGTTAATATTGCATGCAGTATGTTGTGATTTGTTCAAACAATTGATTTCTCCATTGCGTAAACAAGATGGTACAAGAGAAAAGTGAAATATCTATTGAGAAAATAAATGTCAGCTTGTTTGTTTGCCATACCGTTGGCTCCTAACTCTTTGCGCTCAACAAGACAATGAACACACAGGCCTTCAATGTTATTCGTGTAGTAATGCAACCTAAATCAAACGCACACTACTCTTTATAGTCAGTACTAAACACGATTTGATAACAATGACGGTGAGGAGAGCGATGGCAATTGTGAGACTGAAAACAAGGCAAAGGCAAGTAGTAGCTAGGGCGACCTAGGACCGCAATAGCTAGCCTAGCACGAACAACTAACTCTCTTGTCTCAGCTTGATTTTCTCACATCACTTCAAACCTTCTTTTCAAGTACTCCAGCAATTCCTCTTCTTTGTGCCCTACATGAACAACCCTCGAAAAGATTCGAGTTAAGTCAAATAAAAAAAAAAAAAAAAGACTTGGACCAGCAAGAGCTTGTGTTGTTCCTCACCAACCCATCATTATCAACTTCCAAAAAGAAGAAACAACCTTAAAATCACTTATTAGCTTGACCTTTAAGTCACAGCTAGCCAATGCAGTTTAGGGCACCCTCACATATCCCCACTGTCACATCACTATAATTATTTCGCATCGCCTTCAAATCAATGGACCAGACCTTAATTCCATCTCAAGAACATGAGTCCAGGCCTTGTTCATCTCACCAATTAATGTAAACCATTTCATTGCACTGAAATTCTTCATCAGTCGAATGACACAAATTAACGATCATTCGGCAAAAAACTTAAACTAAAGGCTGACCATGAAGATAAAACTAGCAGACAGATTTGTCGGTGTGTGGACCTTGAGGCAAAATGTAGTTGTACAGTCTCTTTCAATCATTACTACTGTTTAAATGAAGAGAAGAGAAGATCAGAGAAGATCGAGGAGAAATATATGGAATTTGCTCAGCCAAACCCATGCAAAGATTATTGCCGACAGCGATTAGACTGTGCCAAGATTTTCAAATTATTATGGGGAGAATATTTCATTTAATTTTGCTCATTTTTTCCCCTTTGGAATATTACATTTTAAAAAATAAAAATATAATAATAATTTTTATATTTCATGCACTTCGCGCTGATAATAAATTGAGAATAAATGAGATAGATTTTATTGTTCCTTTTATTTAATATTTTAATACATCATTATCATATTAAAAAAAGTGAGATGTAGTTTAATAAAACATATAAGAAAAAAAATGGCAATAAAAAAAAGGAGAAAAAGGCAATAGAATCCTTTCAAATGAAATATTTTAATTTTATTTTATAAAGTATAAAAGTACAATATAATATTCTAAAATATAAGAATAAGATATTTTTTATAAAATAGTATAATATTATAGTAAAATTAAAATATGTTTATGAATTTATCAAAATTAAAAGTTTGATTTAATATTTAACTCTTAATCTGTTACCGATCATATTTTAAATAATTTTATGTAATTTAAAATAAAAAAAAACAAATTTAAATTGCTGTCAAAACAGTAAAAGAAAAAGAGACATTTTAAACTAAAGCGATATGTTCACTTTAAATATCACAATATTATTTGACATATTATTTCACGTAAATATATATTTATATATCCCCGATCTCAAAACAATCTTCATATAATATAATAAATATTTGTTTTTATTTTCCTTTAAAAAGGAAAAACAAATATTATAACTCGATGGGACAGGCACATGCACGTTACCTGATTCCCCTTCAAAATGACACAAACCTTCTCCCCAATTTATACACAAGTACATAAAACTCATTCCATCTTAATCACCAATATATTATCGTTTTTTATTAAATGATAATTTCCTATAAAACCTAGACTTTAAATATTAATATCCAATCATGCAATATAATTAACCTAATTCAATCTAATAAATTAAGGAACAAATTAAAGCCGAGGCCCTAAAACATTACAAATAATCAATAAGATTTATTAATTATGGAGTTACGATCGGGGACCATCATATATAAATAACAATGATGTGATTCATACACTTTTCTTTTAAGCTTTTTATTGTTGGGGGGACCTATTAATTACGATCCTTTAGTTAATCTAAATGTTTAAAATTTTACCGAGATAAATTATATTTATTATAGTCTAACTAATTAACTAAAACACAATTAATAGAAATGAGTAGAAAATGGCGGGAATTAAAGAGGGGAGGGAGATCACATGGTTGCCCCCAACCAATGACAATGTGGAGATGTATTATTAAATTATATGTATGATTAATTAGGGATGGAAGAGATCTAATTAAGATTGCGATGGTTGGTTGACAGCGATGCATATACGTGCAAAATTAGATGCGTGATTCCTATCCGTACCCTTCCTTCCTTCTTCCATGTGACCTCCCTCCCTCCCTGTCTCCCCCCTCACCCTAACTTTCCAAAGGGATCCCTAGCCATTCGACGATTGGTTATAAGTTGATATTATAATGTACCTCCTTTTACATAACAGAGTAATTAATTTTTACTACAATTGAAAGGGACCCTAGCTAGCTAATTCCTTCTCTACTTTTCTCCTCTCCTATGTTAATTGGTAAATTTAACCGTCCATCAAAGTAAACCGTGTGAAACTTGTTGAATTATGATCTTTAATTCCTACACATGGATTATTGTACATTGTATATGAATCCGAAAAGACTCGATCGTGCAATTCAAACAACAATAAAATTGTAAATCTGAAGTTCGAAGCCCCGTGATTATCTTGAAGTCTTGAATCAACTTGAAGATCAAGAAGCAAATGAATTGATGGGTTTGATCTTGCTTAGGGATGTCTTTGCTGCTCTCTATTCCCACCCAAAAAATAAAAATAAAATCCACCCCTTAATCCAACTCATTAAGCTCGAGAATCACAGTCTTTGTATACTTTTAGATTCATATAATTAACAAAGTAATTAATATCTTGTGTATATATATATCTTTGCATAATTTAGAGGAGTATAATTAACAAAGTAATTAATTAATTAATTCATGATCTGAAGATCGATCCAAAGTAAACACAGGCCAGCTGATCTCTCTAAAGACCTTAAATAATAATTAAATGGAGGACAAGTACAGAGCTAGACTTAATGAATGAATTCTGCATCCACTTAATTCTCTAGTTAGCTAGCTCCCAGTACTTGCAGTTCATTTTTCAACTTAATTCCATGGAAGAAAGAAAGAAAGAACAGCATCTCGATCCTCAGCCTTTTCCAACAAAGGCATGCAAGCATTCGCCAACAAGCAGCTAGCTAGCTACCTAGCTACCTAGCAGCCTAAGGGAAAGGAAGGGAAGGGAAGGGACTTTAATTAATCTCACAAGCTAAGGTCCCCCCTCAGCTAGGCCTTTCACTGAGTGCCCGAATGAACCTTACTGTAAAGCTACATCCATGGCCATTGAATGACTGGACCACGTAGGTACTATACAGCAAGCTAAGGTCAACTAAACCAGCAGTAATATGTTTTACAGAGCCAGAGGAGTTGATATATGTATATATGAAGAAGACTTATAATTAGGGTGGTGGCTCCACGTTATGCCTGTAATGGGAGACAGCAGAAGCCACCATGCATGCAGCTGCAGGTCGGCCAGCCAACGAAATCCTCCTAGGTTTTCAACTATTTTTACACTGCTAGTTGCTCAGTAACCTGATCTTTTAGCTAGGGCTCTTCTCTTCTCTCCTCTCCTTTCCTCTGGCGTCTGTACCACTGTGCATATGTCGAGCCGAATGGTGATGGTGGTGAGGCAGCTTAATTATATTGTGCCACAGAATGGATGGAGACAATCATGAATGGTGATGGTGCTTCACAGTTTTGGACCAAGATTTTGCTGATGAGGTTGCTGGTAAAGTGTGACGATGGTACAGTGAAATAGCATGGAATGGTCCATTTCTGAAGAGAGAAAAAGGAAAAGAAAGCATATGATTAATGGTCCACACAGCTCAGAATTATTTTTAGTATTATTCATTACTGATCAGTAAATTGAATTAATTAATCACAAATGCATGTAGCTAGGTGAAATTAAAGCTGTGTCTACTTGTTCTTTAGTTTATGATGATGATGATGTTCTCTCTCATCATGTAACTGCACATTAATTAATTGTTTATTGCAAGAATTTTTATCTTGATTGAAAAGAAGTAGCTAGGTACTATTCTTAATTTAATGGCTACAAAGATCTAACAAAAAATCTCCTATTTCTTCTTTTTAATGTATGAGTTTGATATAGTCACTAAGATTTTGTGATTATATATTATATGCAAAAAAAAAAAAAAAATTGAAAAATCAATTCCAAATAAAATTAATAATACTTGTTGCATGTCATGATTGCTTATGGTGATGGCATGAGGGTTCATCCAACCTCATGTTGTTCCCCTCCTTCCTTATCCTTCAAGGGCTCTAGATCTTAATGCAAGAGAGAAGGATGGAAGGAGATAGTGGAGGTGGGATCGTCAATCAAATTATTGATTATGCATTTGGCTACTAGTCCAAAATGGTCCCCGACCTTTCTTTCGAACCCTAATTATCTCTCGTTCGTCCCGCATTAAGTTCTTTTCCTTTCATCATGTAGTTTGGGCACCACTAGGGGGGACAAGTCTTGCGAAGTAACCAAGAAACTGTTAGATCCATAATTTGAATGCTTTTGGTTCACTTGTAAGAGAAAAAGGTCCCAATTTTATAGTTTTGTACTATGTGTTCCCTCCTAGCTAGATCTCTTCCATGATGTAATCATAGTAAAAAATATATATATGTGTTGAGTTAAAAAGTTTAGATAATTTATGAAAGAGATATCGGCTCCCCCTTAAATGTCATAGTTTGAGACTCCAATGATTTAATGTTAGTTCTGATATGCATGATAATTAGACTTCCAATGATTTAGTATTGGTTGTGATATGCATGATAATTAGACTTAATTTGATGTGACATCAAACATGATCATGATAAAATTGATTGACTCAAAGCATTTAATTAAGCAAAATTATTTATTGAAAATTTGAATAATTAACCTAATAAAAATATAATTTTGTAGTAATTTTCATTGAGACAATTAAGCCTAAACTTAGCCACATGCCTGCAAGGTGAGTCATATGGCGAAGGATTCTTACAACTCAAAATCATTCCAATGCTTTCAATTCACATAAACACCAAACATGTTCTTGACTCTAATCCATTAACCTCATTCTCTTATTATTTTGAAACAAACATACATTCCAATCTAGTGTTTTATTTTCCTCTTATGCTGAATTTGGTTAGGGATAACGTAATCAAGCTTATAATGTAATAAAATTTATAATATAATATAATGTAATTAATATTATATTACTATATTTAGTGAAAGAGTTGTATGCTATGCATGTAATATTTAATTATAAGGGTTATTACATTTATTTTGTTTGATATCAATTATTTGTTATAAGGAATTTAATTATATTACTATAAAATGATAAAAATATCTTGCAACCTTTGTTAGTGGTGGCGGTGACATCAAATCGGTCGGTGCAGGAAATAAACTAGGGATATATTTAACTTTTAAATTTTAATTAAAGATTGAGTTTGGAATGTAATTGGATGATATGATGTTGGCCTTATAATCCATATTACAAAATTTTATTATATGTTTTGTAATGCAGATTACATTAAATTACAACTTTAGAATTGTACCAAACAAAGTAATTAATATTGTAATGTAATCTTGATTATATTACAAGATTGATTATCACTCACCAAATCTTGTCTACTAGGTAAATCTTGAGCACATTTTATACATACTCAAAAAAAAAAAAAAAACCGATCTATAAAATATTTATCTCATTTAC
>JBBMJZ010110439.1:0-22206 GCA_037833815.1 Zingiber zerumbet | reverse complement strand
GTAGGATCAAAATTCAATTGATTATTATACTTGATGCAAAAAGGCGGGTTCCGCCGTCCAACGGCCCCCCTAGGCCTGGCCCAACAGGAACCCTAGGAGGGAGGGTAAATCAGCGGTGAATGCTGGACCGGTTAAAGCATGGTGTCTCAGGAATTTAGCACAGTCTGCCCAGATTATTAATCCAGTGCACGTCTGTAGACCTTCGACCCTTCGTTCCATGATACAAAGAGTCATGCCTTAACCGATTGATCCAGCCCGCGGGGGCCAATTGATTATTATACTTTCATCGACAATCCATTGCTATGCATTCAAACAACTGTACCTTATTCCATTTCTGAATTTTGTACGTTTTTATCTAATTTATCATAAAATTATTTCTGATCCATTAGCCAACTATAATAAATCTATTCTCTTAAATGTAGAAGTTGATGCATAGTAGTTAATTTACAATGTATGTTTCGCATGGATTTCTTTTTGAGGTCTTACCTGGGAAGTATTTTATATATGTACTTATTTCTATGAAATGACGTGACATTCAAAATAAATATTATCACCTTTTATCACATAAAATAGTAGGAAGTGAGATAAATTTAATAGACAGTTGATCTCAGAACATCAGGTTGATAGATAGTTCATTACGAGTGCTTCCTGATTTATTCTAGTGGGGGAGAGGTTTATGTTGAGAAGTTTATAACATAACTTGCATGCTATAAACCTCCCACTACATATGCCCTCAAATATTCAAAATTTCACCATTAAATATATTTTTTTATTTTAAAAAAAAATAAAGAAAGAAATCATGACGCATAAGATGATTTCAAATCTCCTCTATAATATTCCCTTTCAAATATTTAGAATATTTCTCTCAAATATTTATGGTATCATCACTCAATCATCTCGTTCCTTAAATATCTTAAATCTTATAATTAAATATTCAATAAATCAAATATTTATTGGACCTACTTATTACATACCCACTATCAAATATTCTAAATTCCACCATTAATTATATTTTTTTATTTTTTAAAAAAAAAATTAAGGAGAGAAATCATCGGGCATAAGATGATTTCAAATCTCCACTAATATTCCTTTCCAATAAAAAATATGGAAGATCAGAAATATTTGGAAAAATATCCGCAATATTTCCTATTTTATATTTTATATGCTCTTCTTAGTCGAGAGGAAGCCTATAAATTTTAAAATTGGCGGACAACGCCGCCTTTGGGGCTCGTAGTCTAGGTGGCTCGATCAGGTCTCTTGAACTCTCCACCCGGGAAGCCGCAAATGCTCACAATGAATCAGAAGCATACGAATCAGAGAGGTCGAATCGAGAATCCCGCTCTCTCGTCGAAAGGTAAAGCGGCCCTTCATGCCTGGTGGATTATCGTTGTCATTCGTAGTTCAGTGTGTTTACTATGGTTTGCTGTGTGTTCATCAGGTCTTCGTTCTCTATGATCGTGACTGGTATGCAATCGAGCGCGTAGCGGGACACTGTGTTTTGTGCAAGATTCGATTTTTGAAGTCTTTGGGTATGAAGCGCAAGACATCGAGTGGAAGAGTCAGGAAGGTTTCCTGTCAGGATATACAATTAGTAAGCAGACTTTTGGAATTTGTTATGTGATATTAGCAGTTAATTTGGATTTCCCTCGGGTAGCTGTTTCTAAATTTAGTGCAACAAGTGACCTAAAAATTTATTCATTGGCTATCATTGCTTCTTTAGTGATTTTTGCATCACTTGCGTATTTACCTTGCAAGATTTGAATTCTTAAAATCTTTCTGTTGTCAATACGAAGTTCACTACATGATCTTATCTTGTAATATTCACATGGGCATGTCTCGTCCGTTCATTAGGTGTGCAATATATTTTAATTTCAATGACATTACATCTTATTATTAGGTTAGAAATAGGTAATTAAATTCTGTTCAATTGTTGTACTATTAGTAATCTGATTAAATGCATAACATTCTATTGGTGAATTTGTATATTCTTGTTAGAATAGAGTTCTATGTTTTCTTGTTTGTTGTTATTCACTACCAGATATTATGATTTAGCTACCATGTTTTAGTGACACCCATACTCTATTTTATGGTCAGATGGATGAGCATGATGAACAATTCTGTTGCCTTTATTGGATTTCTAATTCGAACTTGTCTGATTACTTTTATACTTTAAGATAACCACATTGAGATCGATGATATGCTGATTATAAAATATATGCATCTTCTTTGTTTTTTTTAAATGTTAGAGATAAATAGTTTCTTTACATTCATTTTCTAAGTGAAGGGTCTGCTCCATCTTGCCTATGAATATTCAGGTTCAGAATCTTATTGAATATTGCCTTCAACTATACATGCACCAAAAAGAACTAGTGGACACTTTGTTTCTCAAAGCAAAGATAGAGCCTATTTTCACTGAAATTGGTAATTCTGAATAAATCATCCTATTTGGTTGAAATTCATTATTTTTATGGGATTGTGTTTGTCTGATTATTTATGTTGATTAGACAAATTATTCGATGTATAATTTATTTCCACATTTGCGACATTCATATTCGTCTAGTGTTTTGTTGTTACTACGATTAATAATAATCTGTGTTTGCTCCAATTGTCAAGGGGTCAGCTACATAGACCTTGTCTTTACTCTTAAAAGGCTATATTTTTAGTGACAACAAAACCTCTTTATATCGTTTTTAGTTATATTATCTAGAATTTTCTTTTATCTCTCTATACGCCCATCTTCAACTGTTTTTGTTTAATTATTATATCTATAGGTTATCAACATATCCATACATTCCTAACTTCCTTTTGCTACCATTTTTATCGTCTTTTATAGTTTGCTCGGTGATAGCAATTTTTTGATTTTGTCATGCCAAGAACTCCATTTATCTCAATCTTTGTTATTCTTATGCAAGCTATTCCCTTACTGCACGCCCAACAACCTGATTTAGAATGTGTGACTACAATACTATTGTCTTGTAAAAACTTGTTAATATTGCGATTAAAATCACCAGATTTGACATATTTTATTTGATTTAATTTTTTAATTAGTGTGTGTTTAATTGAGCTTCATGTTTTATTGCTGTGCAGTCTGGCAAAGGCTTGAGGAGGAGAACCAAGAGTTTTTCAGAGCATATCATCTTAGACTGAAACATATAAACCAAATAATGGTGTTCAATAACCTTATGGAGAAACGGGTTGAGCTTATGCGGAAAGCATGCCCTCCAGGAGATGTTGCCTTACCCTTTACCAATGGCTCTAATTCTCTAGCTTGTATGTCTATTTCATGTTTTTTTATTGTTGTCAATTTCCTTTACTACTATATGGAATTTGCTTTTATGTCACTGTTTTTAAAATTCTCAAGTTAGACAAAGAGTTGAAGGTAAAGTGAAAAGAAACACGTAGCATAGTCAAATGTTGTTAAAATTTAATAGTGATCTTGGAAAATTCCAATTGGTTGGATATTTTTGTACACAATTTGCTTTGTTTGGTCTCATCTATAATCAATCGTTTGATCATGGCCTTCATGCTCAACCCATTAGCACTGACTATTCTTGTTAATTACAGGAAGAAGGAAGATTTCACCATTATCGAAGAACAATAGGATGCCATATGGAGTGTGATTTTTAAACAATAGGGACATATGAGAATGTCATTAGGCATTGTAATTGTATAATGATACATGGAATATCATAGAGATATTGGATAGGCTAGAAAGATTTGGATGCTTGAATAGAGAACATTTGAGTCGGTAATAGGGCTATTCTACTATTGAAGAGGCATCTTCACCAATTTTTTTTTAACAAATTAAATAAATCGGTTGTTCTCAGTTATTATCAAGGGAAGATTTAACTAGTTGCATGACAATATTTATTGTAGAGAAATCTAATTCTATTATTCTTTTTTTCCAGCTCATCAAATTCCATCGTGCTATTTGTCTAAACATGCATCCACTTCTTCAAGGCCAGATTCCATGTCTTTCAATGGCGATTTTTCAAGTACTCTTGTAAATGCTGGGCCTCCGGGGCAACCTGAAAACTGTCTGGGCAATGATCAATCAATTCTCGTTGGGAGCATGAATGCCTCTCAAGGTGGGTTTTCGTCATCAAATTCTATTATTCTTTTGTAGAAAAATCTAATTCTATTATTCTTTTTTTCCAGCTCATCAAATTCCATCGTGCTATTTGTCTCAACATGCATCCACTTCTTCAAGGCCAGATTCCATGTCTTTCAATGGCGATTTTTCAAGTGCTCTTGTAAATGCTGGGCCTTCGGGGCAACCTGAAAACTGTCTGGGCAATGATCCATCAATTCTCGTTGGGAGCATGAATGCATCTCAAAGTGGGTTTTCGTCACATAAAAAATTTCCCTTTGGTAATGATAATGGCATCTTCGAACTACAATCACTTGCAAATGCTTCAGTTGGATCCTTTATTAACTCAGAGTTCAGTGAACAACATGTACACAATTCTCTCGTCGATGTGGATGCATCTTCACTTGGGTTTAGTCAGATGCCCAGAAGCTTCAGCTTTTTAGATCTAACCGATGACTTCAATCATTGTGCTGATTTCTTCCAACCACAACGCACATATATTATATACTTTTAATGATATTCTAATAATTTATTTGTCCTTTTTTGTTCTAGATATATCAGAGAATTACCCAAGGTCTCCATATATTCCAGCCGATTCAAATAATTTTTCGAGTTCTACATCCAGGGAATTTAAAGGTATTATATTGCTATGTGCTTCCTTCTTTACCTGTTCATGTCTAGGCATGTTCCCACCTTGAATGATGTGTTGTGTCTCTCTTAATCTTTTTAAGAAGACCCCGGTGGGCTCGACACCAAATATGAAGGAGTTAATTTTGAGGACTTTTATAAGTGACTGACCGAATATCATGTGCCATCGTCCAAGGTATTTTTTTTTTCCACCTACGGACCAACCTACCTCTATTTTTTTATGAAGAGAATGAATCTGGATCACACGAACACAGAGACTAAATATAACAGGAAACTAGAAGATGCATTCTATTGCTAAACATTGGATAACTAGCTAGCAATAAAATAAGGGAATGATTCTTGATCACAGGAACAATTGCATACTTGAACGTGTGCCGGGAGATGCAAGCAATTGCATACAATTGTGTCAATCTCAGTGACATAGACACATCACATTATTCTGTACATAATGCCTTTTCATGCATATTCAACTAACTCAAGAATGAAATCTCCATATTATCACACAATTCACGTACATAATGCCTTTTCATGCATCATCAACTAACTCAAGAATGGGCAAGCACCATGATCCGAGTTTCTTGTGCAGCTATTTTTCTCTTACACGTTCGACAGGTTGCCCAGGCATCTGAACATTCTAACTGACGCATTGAAATGGTCTAGCTCTAATGCCTCAGCTGCTAAATGCATCGTACTCTTTGCTGCTGCTACTTGAAGAATCCTTCAAACAAACCTATGTATCTAAAAACATATCAATGCATATACGTTTTCTATTATATTTGTCTCTACATCCAGGGGCGTAGCTATATAAAGCTCAGGAGATGCGGTCGCACCCCCTGAAATTCAAGGAAAATATTAATACGGTGGGAAAAAATAAAAAAATGTATAGTCATAAATTTTAAATTTTCTCACCTTTTTAACAAAAAAATTCCAATTAAAACACTTTCAACCTAACTCATTTTCTTTTTTTCCCAAGTCATTTTTTTTCTTTATCCGTTTTTCTTCTTCCTCTTCTAATCCTGAACTTTTATTTTCCTCTTTTCATTTTTTTTCTTCCTATAATTTCTTTCATATTTTTTTAACTCTAATTTTACCCACAAAATCTTTCACGACATGTCACTACTGTTATAGCCCAAGTTGCTATCGCCGGACACCGATTGCTACCATCGTCACTGTCATTTATTGCATGATCATTATCTTCACTTGGCTAACGTCATCGTTTTGCCTATGCTCCATAAAAAAATTTCTTTTAATTGAGGTGAAATTTACTTAATTGATTTCTTTCACTTAGCCGACACCATTGTTTACTACTAATATCACCGTCATCATTCGCCGACTCTATCATTTTATCCCTCATATGTGAGAATCCTAACTAAGCCACAGTCTACATCCATTGTAATGTTTGTCTGGACACACTTTTTCTGCTGTGGCACTGTGTCTTTGGAGAGCACAGCAATCGTGAGAATGGCAGCACCAGCGATTGACTGCCCGTAGCATCTCATTTAAAAGCCTGTTCTGTATCTTAGCCAAGACAGGCGATCCCCGTCTGTCTTGTCTGGGCGGGGGGCACGATGCTCTATGAATGGCTGGTAAACCAACCGTCGAGTTCCGACGATATAATGGCCGATTCATTGCGACCGCCACCGGCTCCGCTCCCTCCTCCTTCAACTCCGTCTCGATCGGGGCTTCTTCCCATAATAGATAAGGGGCAAAAAGCGGAGAGGAAGAAGATGAAGGCCACGGTGAAGGGCCGGTACGAGGTCAACAAGAGTGCCGCCGCCGCCACCCTCGCTCTCCACGCCGGCGACGCCCGCATTAAGGCCTCCGTTACAGAGGCCACATTCGCCAACGGCCCGTCCCTCGATGACCTCGTCCTCTCCCTCGAGAAGCACGGTGCCTTCATCCTCGACTACAACGTCGCCGACAAGGCAAATTAACCCCCCTCCTCTTCACCTTTCCTCCGATCTACCCGCAACTGTTTGTCGTTATTCTCTCGTTCAGGATGTGAGGTTTCAGTTCATGAACTCGTTCAAGGCGGCGGATAAGACCGTTAATTTGACCTACACGCACGCCAGAGCGGCCAACCGAACCGTGGTGGACGGGTCGATGCTGTTCGATCCGGCGAACAAGGTTTCGTTGTGCTATGCGTTTGGGTCGGGGAACTGCAAGGTGAAGTATTGGTACGCCCACGGGGAGCTTAAGAGGACGGTGCTGGAGCCTTGCTATGATGTGTCGAAGAACGCTTGGGATTTTGCCTTGACGAGGAAGTTCGACGGCGGTGACTCCCTGAAAGCGATTTACCATACGACAACTAAGAATCTTGGATTGGAGTGGAACAGGGATTCCCAGGAGAAAAGCTGCTTCAAGGTAATTCTTTGAGATGACACTTGCACAAGTTGAATTTGTGGTTTAAATGTTAGTATACGATCTGAATTCTTTATACTCTACTAATACGGAGTTAATACTCTGTCTTTATCAAATAATCATGGGCATTTTCTTAACAAACGCTAAATATTGCTGACAAAATTTTGATTCCCATTATGTTCTCCTTGATGGAATTTCACAAATTAATCAAAGCTTATCTCTAGTGTTTTATTCAAGAAATAACATGACTTGTCTCTTACAATCCAGCTGCTCCATATCTCTTTGCATTTTGATTTAGTATTTGAGTTAATGCTGTCATGTTGTGCCACTCTCCTTGTAAACCCAATCATATTCTTCCTCTTTGGAAGAATGACTTATCAACATTGGTCATGTTGGTTCATGTTTCATGTCACATGACATGGTGTTGGGACATGTAGTTTTAGCAAACTCACCTTATAAACTAGTTATATTGAAGATTTGAAGTGCCAACCTTGGCAAAATGACTTATCAATAATTATATTTTTGTCCGGGTGTTTATTGCTAGCCAACCAGTGAAACACCTTGAAAATATGTTCAAATTTAGTTTGGCTTCGCCATGAGGGAAGATTGAATATTAAACCAATTTATTGTCTTTTCCTAATTTGTTAAACTTGTGAGTTATATGTACCTTGAGTATAGTTTCCGGGTTCTCATTTTTAACTGGTATGATTGACAACATGATCTCTGTTATGATTCTTGTGATATTCTTCATCTACCATTGGTGCCCATAGAAAGAAAGTTTCTATAACCTATAATGCTAGACACCTTGATATTGTCTCAAAAGATTCGGCGCCCCTGGCTTTTAACCCTCTTTAGCAGTAAACCAAAATATTGCAGTGAGTTCTTATTCGCCACTAGCACATAAAATTACCCATGGTGCTGCAAGATTAGCCTATAGGGAATCGGTCATGTGTGTGAAGATGTAAAACTGTAACCAAGGTGCCTTTTTGATTCAAACTGCAGTCCTCACCTTGACCAACCTTTTGGTTTTTTTCATGTATGGAGTCTTTAGGTGTCCCTGAATTTAGCATCTTATGGTTGTGGAAAATCCTATGTTTGGCTTTGCATGCATCTCTTTCGTCCATTCTGATCTACTAGCAGCTGTTCATATTTCTCATACTCGAGGATAGATCTCAAGAAAAATCTGTTGACCGTCACATTACTATTACTTCGAACAAATGAAACCGTTTAACAATGTAACCGGTTCGCAGTTGCAGTGATTTTGTCACTCAATTTTAGATGAGGACGACTTGATTAATAGTTTGGATGCAGAATACAGTGGCTTCTTCTTCTCATTAGTTCTTTTTTTTTCTTGTTTGCGTCTTCAGATATCAGCATCGTTCAATCTGGCAGAGAAGCAGGGGGCTCCCAAACTGATGGTGGAGAGTACCTGGAATTATGAAATATGAGCATGCAGGAGGAGTGATCTATCGAGTGGTAAATTATGTTAGTTTTTTATCCAATCGATTTTCATCAGTCACAACTTATTTCAAAGTGGATGTGTTAGTGTATCTGTACGTGCACTTTTATCTCAATCAATTAAGAGGGAGCAAATCATGAGACCGTGTTTGTCTTGCCGTTTGTAACTTTAAGCTCTTGAAACGAGAGTAAATGAATTTTGTTTGAAGATATTTACTTTTCTTGTATGAATCTTTAGATTCTAATGTATTCTCGTAATAAGGAGATATGGGACTTCTGGGCCGTCTTTTAAGTACTTTTTGATTGACCCTAATAACTCATAGAAAATTTCTATGGATTGAATCGGTCGTCTCAGATTTGATATTATCCGATTTATTATTTTTTTTAATTTATCCTAGTTAAAATTATATTTACTAAAAGTCAAAATTCTTTAATTGTTTAACGCTATTTATTTTTCTATTTTCTTTTTTTCTTCCTTGGTCTACCCGGTCACTAACTTTTACTTGACATTATTTTAACAGTAAATCTTGCTGGCCAGCCAGCTAGAAATTCCTATCCTCCAATTATAATGTATGCATGCACATGCATGTAATAAATGCATACATATGATATTACTAAAATACCCATGTATATGCATGCATGTAAATATTTTAGCTGGTCAGATTTTAGGCATTTAGCATTACCTTTATTTTAAAACGTTCCCTCGTTTTATAAAGAGTAACCCATAAAATTTAATGATGTATGTTCCAACTTCCAACACATGTGAATTGGGATCAAATCCTAAATACTTTGATGATAATTTGGTATCTTTTTACTGTACTATAGCCCTGGAAAATTTTAGATGGCATTTAGTTCAATATATTTTGATATAGTATTATTAGTTTGGAACACGGTTGAATTGGCTACCATAAAATTAACATTGCTATAATTGATAAGGGATCGAATTTTGACAAAGTCAAATTCCTCACGGTGGATTTCACTTATGACAGCAATGGTATCGTATTATTATAATAAATCATGAAATCGAGTTTTTAACGCGTGTGAAATGGATCACCTTCGTATGAGATAATTTTGGAGGGCCCTCGGTGAAGATTATCACAATAGTTTTCTATTATATCAAATACAAAAAACCAACAAAATTGTTTTTGTATTTTTTTTTCAAAAAAAAAAATGCAAATCCAACTAGCTGCCCCAGTTCGATCCACTTAGCCTATATCAGACGCGAGCCCCTCCTGCGCCGCCGCCTCCTCCTCCTCCTCCTCTCTCTCGCTCAATCGATCGGTGGGACTTGCACAATGCTCCTTCTCACTTCCGCGATTCCTTCTGAGGTTTGCATTCCCTGCTCCAACTAGCAATCGTGATCATTTTCGCTTGTTCTTTTGTTTACATCATGGATTGGCGATCCTTGATCTCGTTGTTTTGCGAGAAAATAAATCTAATTCTCTTCGATGCCTAATTATGTTCGGTTCCCTAGTTAATTTGATTGCCCAGTAAAATTTAGGTTAAATTCTTTATCGTTTATAGAGAAATAAGGTCGAATGCAGGAGATGTAGTAGATTAATTGGTTGATCTGTGAAGTGTTCCCTAATTTTGAAGCGAGTCAAATTTCTGTTCCTCGCTCGTTTTTAGAGCATCCTTAGAGCTCATGAAAAAGTTAATAGTTGCTGGGCATTCAAGTTTATAAAGTTTCTTTTTGGCCCACAACTTACCATGCGAGGCTACATTGGGGTAATATAATCTCCCCCACTTCAGGCTTAATCGTGTCTATCAAGATTCAAAATCCAACTTAGCTACGGATCATCCTTAATGAAGAACAAAGCAAGACCAAATGGTTGCAACGCCATTCATTGACAACTCTTTGACCATGCGCAGATTCGGTCTGCTATAATTCAACTGCCACAACCTGAGATATAATAGTTGAATCTTTGTTTTAGAAAAAATGAAGAATTTTGGCATATATCATTAGTTTCAATATATATAAATTTCTTGTAATTAAGATCCATGCAAGCAGGAAGTATTTGGAGAATGACTAAAAGTGACTAAAAGTTACTTATCTACAAATGTTTACTGCAACTATCTCAACTGGACATACTGTTGCTATCTATCCACACTCTTTCAGGCATGAGAACAACCGAAAAGCAGCCCTATCCTTCTCATTTTGAATATACTACTCTCATTTGCTAGATGATGTCTGAGATAATAGAGTTGTCGTTGAATATCCATTGGTGCATTAGGACCTTATTGAAACTCTCTATATGACATCTGAACAGTGTAATTGTTCTATCTGAACCCAAATTAATAATCTGAACCCTGATTACAATTTAATGATCTATCTGTTTTTTTTTTTTGCCATCTTAGCAAATGAAAGAGAAAACAAGGCAAAACTCAGTGAACTTGTACCATACATCTTTCAGTTGATGATTGTTTTTGACAAAGAGGCTAGGAAAAATGGGACTTCGATCATCTTACATTTTCCTAGTAAACAAGGCAAAGGATATCTTTCTTACTTTTTAATCCTTCAATGTCTTATCTCGCAAATAAACAAATGGGAGGGTTGATGTCTCACTTCCCCTCTCCTTTGTACTTCCTTTCCGAGCTTAGCTTATGTTCCATCTAATCCTTATTCCCACGTGTACACAATATTTTTTAGCTTCAGTAATATATTGGTTGGTATGAGGAAAGACTTATTGGATCCATTGCATGCCCTTTAAAATGAAGACTAGAGCAGTTTATGGTTTGTTGATTTGTTCACCCCTTCCCATTATTGTACAGTTTGTAGATTTAAAAGTTTCACCTATCTTTGAGGATACTCTTTCTTGGGAAAGTTTTCACATTATTTTTTCCCCCTCAAACCATTTCAATGCTACCTGGTAGCAACATAGAAGCTGGCTGGCATGAAGTGTGAAATGGTTCCTAACGTTTGTAGAATCGGGGAAATATATACCAATCCCTCTGAAGACTGCATAAATATGATAAATGATGCTATTCTCAAAACTCAAGTGATTGTATGAAGTCATCATTTTTTCTCTCTCTTGTATATATATAATTGAAATGGTTTTCCATGCACAGATTTTATAAGTTATGATTAATGCCTATTCAATTTGCAAAAGTTGATAATTGTTCACCTTTTTGTCCATTTGTATTTGACGCAGTGGAAGAAAACTTTTCCTTTAATGTGATTCAACCTCAGATAATATGGAGCATCACAATATTAAGCCTACTAAACCGAGGATCCTTTTAGCTGTTTCTGGAAGTGTTGCTGCTATTAAATTTGAGATTTTATGTCGTTGCTTTTTGGAGTGGGCAGAAATTAGGGCTGTTGCTACCAAATCATCCTTGCATTTTATTGACAGGAGAGCACTACCTAGTAATGTGCCTTTTTACACAGACGAGGACGAATGGACTAGTTGGAAAAAGATTGGAGATGAGGTGTTGCACATTGAGCTTCGTAAATGGGCCGATGTCATGGTGATTGCGCCACTTTCAGCAAATACTCTCGCTAAGGTAAAAAGTTAAAGGAATAGGAACTATCTGTTGTATATGTTTCATCTTTTTGTTGTTTTGAGTATATTTATTTATTTATTTTTCACAGATTGCTGGAGGGTTGTGTGACAACCTACTAACATGCGTCGTGCGAGCATGGGATTACCGCAAGCCTATATATGTTGCTCCTGCTATGAACACCTGCATGTGGAACAACCCTTTCACAAAGCATCATCTGGAAGTAATTAGACGAATTGGTTTCCATTTCCTTTCCGTCACGGATCCCATTACCAGGACACCGGCATGTGGAGATCATGGAAACGGTGTAATGTTGGAACCTCATGTTATATTCAGTATCGTGAGGCTTTCATACAAGTCACTAGCTTCTGCGCCTAGTTGATTCTTAATCAAGTGATCTTCTATGCAAATTCTGTTAATTGGTTCAGTTTGTTAACATGAATCTTCAGCTTGTTTGATATGCAAGCGAATAGTCATTTTAGTTCTATTGCTTGGACTTTCTCTTAAACCTTGTCCTAGATCCCAGCTTTCGTAACAGGTTGCTTGAGACAGTTGTCTGGATCATATGTACCACTGTGAACAAGTTCGATATCGACTTCTTGTCCAATAAAATTGTCACTGTAGTTCGTCGGTGTGAGTAAATACCAATATTTGTTGCCAACACAAGTTTACTTGAACATGAAAAGTGTTAAATCCTCCTACACAGTATTAAATTTCTTAAAAATTATCAGATTATGAGTTAATTATCACCAAATTGATTTATTTTAAAATTTACACCTGAACAGAAAATCAAAGTACCTTCGTCAACACCGACAACGTTGAGGATATCCGTTCAACCTAAGTTTCTGCGCATTATCATAACTAGTGTCGCGGGGTTCAGCTGCTCACACGCCATGATCACGCAGTCATTATCCATGTTTAAAGGTGATACATGAATCTTAAATTTATGTACGATAAAATAAATGCAAGTATCTAATTAATGATATATAGTCTAGATATTTAAATAGTCATGCATGTGAAGAGTTAAAAAAAGTCTTTTTTTTTATAATACAATTCTTTATGCCACACTTCCTCTTCTCTTCCTAGTAAACTTTTGAGAGTCCATCATCTTCCAACAAGGATATATCAGAGCTAATGACAACATAATCCTTTTCTCAAGAATACTCCTAATTTACTAAAGTCAACTATAAGAATTGGTCACTTAGAATAAAAGTTATTCTTGGATCCTAAGGAATATAAGATATTGTTGAAAATGATTTTGAAGAGCCATTAGATGTGACAACTCTACCTCAAAGCCAAAAAGATACTTTGGAGAAAGAAATAAAGAGAGATCAAGGTGCTCTTACCATTATCCATTAAGATTTAGATGAAGATATGTTCCAGAAAATAGCCAATGAGACAACATCAAAGAAAGTGTGCGAGACACTTCACAACTCTATTATGGGAGTAGACAAGGTGAAGAAGGTGCCACTTCAAACTCTAAAGAGTTTGAGTAACTCTTTATGAAGGAAAGTAAACATATCTCTGACCATTTTACAAGAGTTTTTGTTGTTATCAATCAAATGAAGAAACTTGGAGAAACCATGCTTGGCGATTGAGTAATCGAGAGGTACTGTGCTCTCTTTAACACAAAGTTTAATCATGTTGTTGTTGCAATTGAAGAATTCAAAGATTTAGAGATCATGACAATTGATGAAAATTTAACGGATCATTACAGACTCATGAAGATGAACCATGAAAAGCAAGAACAATCAAAACATGTATTACAAACAAAGTCATGTAGAAAGCAAGACTAACTTAAAAGCCAATGGAGGTGTTTCTAGTAGAAATTGAGGTTAACAACGAGCAGAGACTAAGGTTCAGTACATGACCGTGGTTAAGGGAGAGATGAGCAACCTTCTCTATTTGATAAAGAAATCAAACATTTGTAAGAGGTCGTAGAAGAGCAAAAGGAAAAGGTAACTATGTGAGGTATGATGAGTTTGAACATTATTCTTAAGAGTGTCAATCCAACATAGAGGATAAAAAGATAAATCTAATGGAGAACAAGGAAGATAATGTAGAAAAGGATGACTCTATTGGAAAAGTAAACACATGGTACCTTGATAATAGTGCTAGCAATCATATGACGGATGATAAAAGTAAATTTGTGGAGCTTGATACAAAAAAGAAAAGCTTTGTAAGCTTTGGAGACAACATAAAGGTGAAAATTAAAGGCAAATGTATAATTCTTCTTGAAACAAAGAATGATGGTTATAAAGTTCCTTATGATGTTTATTATGTTCCAAAATTGACTAGTAATATCATAAGTATTGGTAAACTTTTGGAATAAATTACAAGATTTATATGAAAGATTGTATGCTTTGGCTATGAGATCAAGATTCTAACATTATTGCTAAAATGTCTATGACAAAGAACATGATATTTTTATTGGACTTGAAGAATTGTAGACCTATGTGCTTGAAGATTTGTATCTAGGATCCATCGTGGATTTAGCATATGAGGTTTGGTCATTTAAATTTTGACAGACTCAAAACTTTGGGAGATCATAAGAAGGTGAAAGCGATTCCAAAAATTGATCACCCCTATCAATTATGTGAAACATGCTTACTTGGCAAACATCTAAGAAAGAGCTTTCTAAAGCAATCCATTTCGAGAGCAACCAAACCACTCCAACTTGTTCATGTTGATATTTGTGGCCCTATCAAGCCTGAATTTCTCGGTAAAAATTGTTACTTTGTGCTCTTAATTAATGATTTCAGTAGAAAGACATGGATTTATTTTTTAAAGAAAAAATCTAAGGCATTTGATGCATTCAAAAGGTTCAAATCTCTTGTTGAAAAAGAAAGTAGATACCAAAATTAAGCATTAAGAACTAATAGAGGTGGTGAATTTATATCTAATGAATTTAACAGTTTTTGTGAGTTACATGGAATTCGTCATCTTTTGACATTTTCTAAATCATCACAGTAAAACGGGGTTGATGAAAAGAAGAACAAAACAATACTTAATATGACAAAGAGTATGTTAAAGTCTAAAGACATGCCTAAGGAATTTTGGACTAAAGTTGTGACATATGATGTGTATCTTTCAAATTGATCTCCAACAAAGAGCTTGAAGAATATGACACCTCAAGAACATGGAGTGGGCGGAAGTCAACTATATCACATTTATGAATATTTGGATCCATTGTATTTCCACATGTCCCTGAACAAGAAAGATCCAAGTTGAATGATCGGAGTCAGAAACTTATTTTTATTAGATATGATGAAAATTTAAAGGGGTAAAAATGGTACAGTCCACACAAAGGAAGAGTTGTGATTAGCAACGATGTAGAATTTAATGAAGATCTATCATGGGATTGGAGCTCTAAGGAAGAAGAAGGGTCTTATGATTTCCTTCCTTACTTCAAAGTGGAATAAGAAGTCTAAGGGAAATCTACTCCACATGCACCTGGGTTATCAATCACACCAGGATCATCTTCGGGAGAAAGACTACAAAATAGGATGAGAAATGGAGAGGAGCCATGGATGAAGAAATTCAAGCTATTGTGAAGAATGATACTTGAGAGTTAGTATCTCTTCCAAAAGACTATGAGACTATTGGAGTCAAATGAGTATACAAGACAAAGAGAAATCCCAATGGAGAAGTAGAAAGGCATAAAGCATGACTTGTTGCTAAAGATTACAAGTAAAAACAAGGTATTAATTATAATCAGGTATTTGGTCTGGTAGTTCGATTGGAGAATATTCGCTTGTTAATATCTCTTGTTGTTCAAAATTATTGGAAGATTTTTAGTTAGATGTTGAATATGTCTTTCTTAATAGTTATCTTAATGAAGATATTTATATTGAGCAGCCTATTAAATATATGGTTAAGAGGCATGAAAACAAGGTCTTGAAGCTAAAGAAGGGACTTTATTATCTTAAACCGGTGCTAAGAGTTTGGAACAATCGACTTGACAAGTATTTGTAAGAAAATGATTTCTTGAGATACACCCACAAGTATGCACTCTATATAAAAGAAGAAAGTCAAGGTTTCATACTTGTTTGCATTTATGTGGATGATCTTATATTTACATAAAATATTCAAAAAATGATTAAAAAATTCAAGATAGCCATGAGTCATGAATTTGAGATGAGGTACATGAGACTCATGACTTATTTCTTAGGAATCCAAGTAAAACAAATGGAGAATGAAACTTCTATTTCACAAGAAAGCTATGCGAAAGAGGTTCTTAAAAAGTTCAATATGTTTAATTGCAAACCAGTTAATACGCCTATGCAATTTGGAGCACAACTATCCAAAGTAAAGATAGAAAAATAGAAGATTGATCCAATTGCTTCCAGAAGTTTTATTGGAAACTTGAGAAACTTGACTTGCACAAGACCTAACATTTTATTTGCAGTTGGAGTTATGAGTCGATTTATGGACAATCCAACTAAGTCTCACATGTTGGCAGCTTAGAGGATATTTTGTTTTATGAATAGGAGTGACAGTACCTTAGAGGTCAATTATTGCTGACAAGATCCACTGGACCTATCTTTTCTCGAAGTATGGTCACTAGTACCGCCGTCTCAACCTTCTCACCAACCACGGTTAGATGACCTTTAACATCCAACGATGCTGATAGAACACCTACCACCATAACAACGACAAGATTATGGAATATAAACAAGTAAATTAACGCTTTAATCAAAGCTCCAAATGATGAAGAATTAACTAAATAATTTAATAGTAATTTAACATCAACCATACTGAAATATTATTTTACATCACAGGGAGAAAGATACAAGGATAAAGGCAAATTAATATTCACAAATTTCAGTAGTCGTTAAGGTAATTGTCATGTTTAGAATGAAACAATGGATATAGATCAGGAATGAAAATTGATGATTACCATTAATTTTTACAACAGTTTTTAGAATTTTAGCTTTAGCTAACTTCTCAGCATCCTCCATGTAGAATCGCAACACAATTTCTTGCTGAAAAACAGAAGCAATAGCAAATTAAAATCACCAACAAATTAATTTCAAAAAGCTTTCTGATCAAGAGTGGTCTATCTCTATCAATCTATCTATATATCTTAATAAAGAAAGCGATTGTGAATGTTGAGAAATGAGGATAATAGATAGCACTTGATGGGTTTCTGTTAGTAACAAATGAGTAATATACTAGTAAGTTGACCTGTTACTTCTCTGGACATATGTCTTCCATTTGATGGTCTGTTTCATTTGATGGGTATTCTCATCAATGATATGGTTTAATTGGTCCCAATGAATCAGACCAGACTGGCTGGCTCAGTCTGATTCCAAGAACACTACCTATGAGGTAACTGAGAACATTGTAATATAAAAAGAGGACATGGCAGCCAAGAGGTTCCCTAGTAAATTGTAATTTAATATTTTGGAACAAATACTCCAGTTGCTAATATATAAACAAATTAAAGAGAACTAGTTAAAGGAGGAAAATGAACTGTTATTTAAGATTGCTTAAACCACTTTCTTCATCGTAATGTGAAATAAAATCAAGTATGTTTGCATGGATTCAAATAGGTATAGATTCTGTCTCCTTTTTTATTTAAAAATTTTCCTGACATGACTTTTTCTCCACAACTTAATAATCATGCTCTAGTTAATACACATTAGTCATGCTATAACAAAGCTTAAGAACCTTCCTTCATGCATTTCATACATAAATATGGTAATTTTTAAAAAAATATTGTTTTTTACTAAAGTATATAAAGAAAAACAAAGATTATATATGGAAAAAAAATCGCATGCTTTTGTTCATAAAAGTTACTTACTAAATTAGACTTGAAATAAAGGAAGAGAGAATTTTTGTCATTGACATCCTTCCACTCGATCCTTTCCCACCAATCCGTTTTACCATATATTCCTTTTAATTTATTTTGACAAATTTCAGCCCCAAATGGTAGCTTTATGAGTTCTAGGCAAGAGCTTACATATATCCGCTCCAGGTAGGGGAAGGTTAGTGGTTGCTGTGAGATGCAATTCAATTTAGGCAAATGAGCCAAAGACAGTAAGTGTAAGCCAATGCTAGAGTTGGCAGAACTTCCAACATAACTTATCAATTCTTTCATCTCACAACAATTAGAAACTTTCAAGACACTAAGATTTGGTAGTTGAAGAACCCAGGTAATGTTTCTCAACATTTTGCATTCAAAAATATTCAATTCGTGAAGATTAGGAAATAACGTTTGAGGTTTGATTGCTTTCCAAGTGATTTCTTGCAAATCGTCTACCGCTATAAGCATCATATACCTCAAACATTCAAGGCCTTCTTCATTATCCTTGTTGCTCTGAGCAACTATTAATTCACCACCTGTCATGACATCTACAATCTCTAGTCGTTCAAGGCCCTGCCTTACGTTGTGGCTACTCATGATACTCTCAAATAGTTGGCTTGGATAAGTTGAGTCTCTCATGTTTTCTAGTTGGAGTTTCCATGTCAACAATTGTGATAGAGACGCCAATCGTTTAAGGGCTGTCATTGAGCGCAGGGTAATTCCAATGTATCTTCGACATCCTTTAAATCCCTTTAGCTCATCCAAGTTAGCATACTTGCTTTCGTATAAGTCCAACAATTTGAGCAAAGGTAAGTTGAATATTGTTCCCTTGGGTACTTTGACAAGACGCTCAGTTCCTACCAGAAGCAAATACTTGAGTTTGGCAAGGCTACTCAACTCTGCTGGCAGCGCTTTGATTGGGGTGAAGTTCAAGTTTAGATGTTGGAGCTCAGATAGCATGTTGATTTCCCTTGGAAGCTCTGTGATATCTGTACCTGAGAGATCCAAGAACATCAAAACAGGCAAAGATTGGAAAAATGGCCTAGGAATTAAGTGTAGCCTATTGTTCCATTGGACCATTAGCATGGAAAGTTTGGGAAAAGTGGGAGTACTCTGACTTGGCAAAGAACTTAAATGATTATGCATGAATGATGCTCGCTCTACCACTTGTCGTTCCTCATTCTCTAGTTCCAACCGACTTAATCCAACGTGTGCTTTAACAATCCACCTGTATTGATTGGATCCACAATGCGAGGCCATCCATAAAGTCATGTCACGGATCACATCATGCATCTTGATCCCTGTCGTGTGTTCCTTGTCAACAAGCTCTAACAAGCATGCAAATGTAAGAGTCTCAATATGGGAGTGCCCTTGGTGGAAAGCTTTATTGATAGAGTCAAATTCACCAATTAGATCAAGGCCTATCCAACACTGTATTAGTTCAGCTTTGTCAATTTCGAAATCTTCAGGCCAAAAAGAGCAGCACAACAGGCGGGCTCTCATGTTGTCATCTTCCAAGCTATCATAGCTTAGTTTAAAGGCAGCAAACGTAGGATCTAGTTCTTTCATACCCGTGAGTTCTGGCATTTGTGATTGCCTCAGTTGCGTGAGAGCATCATTCCAAGCTTCCCATGACCTCTTTGCAGACATGGCTCTAGCGACGGTGATGAGAGCAAGGGGCACACCAGCACACTCTTTAACAATTTCTTTTGCCAGTCGATTAATTCCTGGCTCTGAGTTGATTACATCTTCACCTGCATACTTCAAAAAGAGATCCCATGCTTGATCAAATGACAAACCTTCCACTTTTTTCTTCACATTAGCCCTCATTCCAGTGCATACTTGTTCGCTGCGCGTCGTGAAAACCACCACCTTGCGCTTCTTCTTCTTGTCATGCTCAGCAAGTACTTGTTCCATCCCCAACTTATAAAGATCATAGGATTCCCAAATATCATCAAGAAACAACATACAATTCTTTTCCTTGAGGGAGTTGAAGAGCTTAGTAGCACAAGCTTCTTCACTGTCATCATCTTTAAGATTCAATCCTACCTTGTGAGCCAGATCCATCTGAAGCTTGTGCAATTTGCATCCTTTGGAGGCCACAATCCAGACGACATGCTCAAACTTGAGTTCGGAGATCCCTCTATGGTTGTTGATGAGCTTCAAAAGCGTCGTCTTTCCTATCCCTCCCATGCCGTAGATGCCTATAACCCTGGCGTTTTCATCCCTAATCTGGTTCACAATCTGAATCAGATTTGATTGCATCCCGACGACGTTATTTGAAATGGGAAGCTCCACTGCAGGCGGCAGCGGCTGTGTCGTGGCAACCCTAGAAACATCCAGTCGGCTAATCAACTCCTTCGCTTCCTCCAGCTTCTCGGTGAGCCTCCGATTGATGGAGACGCAATTCCACGACCAGCCTCCGAGGCACCGCATCGACCTGTAGTCCTGTTGGATGGCGGCGGCCTTCGTAGATACAAACGCCTCGGCCTCGCGCTTCCACAGTCGAGCTTCTGCGGCGGCGGTTTGCCCGTTGCGCTCAGCCTCGACGATGGCCTGGTTGACGTCTTCCAGTTGGGCCCTCAATCGCTCCGCGGCTCTTCGCAATTCTTCGACGCGAGATCGAGGCCTGGCGAGGTAGACCGAAGCTGCACCCCCTATCCTGTCAAGGATTTGCCCGATGTCGATGGAGGGATTCATGGCGAATTGGCTGGCGATCGAGGGCGAAAGTAACAACGAATAGTCGGAACAGTACGGAGAATGGGAATCAACAAACAACAGCCCCGCCAATTATTGGAGCCGTCATGCTGCGCTGTAGTGTGGTGCCATGTGTTATTTTTCATTTTTTGATTTGTTTAAAATAATTTTTAAAACTCTGATATTTAATATTTTTAAACTTATTAAAATAATTTTTTTAAAAACAAAAAACAAAAAACAACCGACCAATTTTTTTTTTAAAAGTCTAATATGCCTTATTTCAATCTCACTCTATGCAAGGCCATCACCTTCAAGCATCCGAACAACTCCTGACATTTTGGGCCTATGGCCTGGGAAATACTGAGTGCACGTAGTTCGGATCTTCTATTCTAAAATTTTTCTATTCCTGTGTTCCACTATAAATCGGACGGACCAAATTACATTTTAATACATCATGACAGCTTTAAAATATATGCAGTATCCTCGTGATATGCAAGGCATCCTTGAGATGTAATTTGATCCGTCCGATTGATAGTGGGATACGGGAACAGAGAAATTTCGGGACAGAGGATCCGAACTGAAGTGCACAAGAGGGTGACTTGGACCGTCTCCTCGAGTTCGATCCCATCATAGTTCCTCATGGCTTGATCCACTAGCGCATTGAGCCATTTTTCGTGCTTTTTTTTTTTTTTGCTTGTCACATAAAATAGTTTTAGTGTTTTACCAACCTTTTTTGCTTGCCACTTGTAGTGTTTTACCAACATTTTTTACTATTTAAGGCCGGCTCGACTAAGCAATCTTCACCACTTCCATATGAGTTATTAGTTATTACACGCTTGTTTGAGGTTCCGACTATTCCAGGCTCCTGCTACAATCCTGCTGTGAAACTGTTACGTATTGACTACTGCTCTGAGGAGTTCCGAATGAGACCAGCAGACCGATATTGACACGAGTGCTCCCACTTTAATTTCAAAAAGTGACAGTAAAATTTTAATTTGTGTAATTGATTACTGTAGAAGGGCAAGTGCAGGGTGTTGCACTTGTTCTAACATTCCTTTGTACTTTGATTCCCTCTTTCGGAGGTACCGAAAGAGGTTTATAGTGAATTATCCATCGATAGGTTCGCGGGACCTGAGTCTTGGAGTAGGAGTCACCAAAGGTTCCGAGCCAAGTAAACCGCTTGCATTCTTCTCGTGCTTGCTTTTCGTGTTTCTCTTTTCCGCTGAGTTCATACTCTATTTTCCAAAACCAAAAAGAACGAGTTTTTGAAAACCACGTGAGTCAGCCCCCTCTCATGTGCGTAATCGGTTCAACAAGTGGTATCAGAGCAGGTTTTGCTCTGATTTGGTGCAACCACCAATCAAGTGGGGGGATTGCTTTTTTTTTTCTATCTGAATTGGTAAAACTTTACCTATTCAGATAATTATTTTTGTTCAATTTTAATTTGAGATTGGTGTAAAACCTCTCAAATTTTTCTACAATTTTTTTATCTCAAATACTGCTAATCCAAGACCAAGTCTTGGTACCTCGTTTTAGTTTTTCTTTCTACAGCTATGAAATGTCACAACTTGAAGGATACAACACCGTTCATCCTCCCCCATTAAACGGTGATGACTTCCCTTACTGGAAGAAGCGGATGGAG